>JAMQGT020014290.1:0-25221 GCA_024447675.2 Pterophyllum scalare
TGTTGGTGTGGAGTAGGAGGGAGTGATAGGAGGTGCAGGGGGAATAGGAGGGTGTGCATATAGAAAGGGTGACAGAAAAAAATCGAGAGAGGAAAAGATAGTTAGACAGATAGGCAGAGAATGGGTATAAATAAGAACAGCAGTGGGAAAGTGTAGAGATCTCACCATGAGTTGGGTCACCCTCAAACGCCCATTTCTTTGCAAAAATAACGATGAGCTGATAGCAAGCATTCTAGAATTTAAGCAAACAACAGCAATAGCCAATAGGAGCTCTGCACAGGCTGTTTTAAGGCCACATTTACAAACTATCTTGACAATCAGAGCAATGTTATAGTCACACACAAAGCAAATACATCAGATCATCAACTAATACTTAATAACAGGCTACTAATTATTTATGCTGACTGTATGGAGGCAGACATTAAAAAAAAACTGGAGCAGCTTGCTGATTCCGATGAGCTTCTCAGTTTTGCCTGTTTTTCAAGAAGAAATCTGAAATTCTTTTTTGCGTGGCCGTTTGTTTGTGCAGTTGTGCATCTGTTTGCAAGGGCAGTGACCACAATGTGAGCAGGGACGCAGCTGAACTCAAGTAACCTAAGAACCATTAAAAATTACTTCAATGGAGAAAAAAGAACATAACTGGAAAAAAGCAACAGAGACAATTAAATGCAACTTTGTAATTGTTAATTTTTCAGTAGGTGATAGATATGCAGGTCTTTCACAATTCACCAGGGGGTGCACCCTTAATTCTGGCCTTGTAAATGAGAATGTCTCTGCCAAGCAGATGGATGATTAAAAAAATTTTTTTCATGTGTTAAAAAACATTTTTTATTTTCAGTGACTGAATGACTTATAATTAACTTAAAAAACAATCAAAACTCCTCATCACCCCAATGGATGGACATGCAAGTCCTTTACGGTTCATCAGGGGGTGCTGCAGAACCCTCAGCACCCCTACTTCTAGCCTTGCAAATAAGAATGTTGCTGCCAGGCAGATGGATGAAAATGATTACCAAACAAAATAGATAAAAGGTTAAAAAAACAACAAAAAAATTAATAAATAAATGAAAGAGCCTTGCTGTCAAGAACACAGAAGAGCCATAAAGTTATTGTGATTGACACAGAAACCAGCAAAAATGTACTGGCTCCATAAATGGGCAGTAAGCATCTTTCCAGCCCTTAGCGGAAGGACCTAGCACCAATAGGGCATACCATTAGGCCAGCACAGAATAGCTCCCACACATGGTTTGGTTTTAGGCTGGAAGCAACACCAGACGGGGAAAGGCCTATGTGTTCATCAAGTTTTGTGTGTGTGTGTTTGTTTGTGTGTGTGTGTGTGTGTGTGTGTGTGTGTGTGTGGAAGAGAGAGGGCGAGAACTAGAGATAAGAAGAAAAAAAGAGAGAACTGCCTGCGTGTGCCTGAGTGCATAGTAAGCATCTGTGTGTCCGTCTGTATATGCCTATATGCCAAGCAATAGACAGCCGTACACGTAAACTGTATATTGATTTTTAACAGACTGTAAAAAGCTGTCTAGACATTTGGACATTGATTCTGAAAATTGAAAGTTTTACAACTTCTGTCTCTATTAAGACATTTTTGGTAGAGGAAGGGGATGGAATTTCTGAGTAGCAGAGGGGAAAAAAGCCTATTTTATAACCTTGGAAAAATAAGACAGCGAACGTTGCTGACATCTTATTGAGAAGTTTGTAGTGACTGGCAAGGCCAGTATTGAAATTTTAAAGTTGACAAACTGAGAGATTTAAATGCATTTCTGTAATTATCACCTATGACTGTGAGTAATATTTCTCAGTCTACCTCCTTTTCCTTCATTTTCCCCCTCTCATCACCTCCCCACTTCAAATTTCTTCTGCAATCTATTTGCTTCTCCTTTTTGTTCCATTGCTCACCCTCCCCATTCTATAGCCGATTCCTCATTGTCCCCCCCCCTCCTGGCTTCTCCTCTCCAAACCCCACTTTGCAATGCTGATGTTTATGTTCAACACAAAAGAAAGGTAAGGTAAAACTAGGATAATATTTCCCCTAACATACTTACTGCCTGGATAAACATCCTCCGACAGATGTCCAAGCATGGGTCTGATCAGAGGAGGGCATGGGGGCCATAATTCTCAGTGCTGTAATGTACACAAAGGCTACAAATTGGAAGCTGGTGTGGAGAGGGCTGGACACAGAGTTGGGGAGGTACATGGAGATAGTCAAAGACTTTCCTCACCATAAAAATGAAACATGTCTCTAAAGAAGGGTGGAAGCAAAAAAAAATCATAAACTGTTGCTAAGACTTCCTGGAGTGACGACCACTACTTTGCCTACTGTAGACGAGAGCAGCTGTTTGGCTGTTGTGCAGTCACTTCAACAAAGGATCATAAAGTCTATTTGAAAATGTGATATCAATTTCAGTATGGGTAATGTCACGCTCATAAATCCACAATTTATACTTATCAGCCTAATAGTGCTGAATTGGGAACTCCAGCAAGTTCTTCAAATACATTTGTGAATGAAAATGTCACCTGCTGCTCGTCTCATTTTTAGGATGAAAAATGATTAGGATACCACCGAAACCGTTATTCATGAACCTTCTCAACTAACAAGAGGGCGTCACGGATCTCATCTAAAGCTTTCAGTTTTAGATGTTTAGAACTTCATCTGCTTGTGTAAATATAAAAACAAAATGATGACGATAATTGCAATTAATAAGGGATTTTAAAGGATTTGTGTTTGATAAGTGGATTTATTGCTGGATTCAGATTTGATGAAATGCTCTCAAGCGCTAGCCCAACAAGAAGAACTGTAGTAGTGAGGATAGTGAGAAATAAATATGAGATTTTGGTAAGCATATTTGTGTGTACATGCACGCATCAGAGACATTTTACATGCCGCTGTGAAACAAATGCGGGCGAGAGCTTTGAATGCAACAAGCTCCCCCCCCCCCCAGCAGCAACGAAGACATTAAAAAGTCAGCGCTTCTCTCTGGCAATGCACAGCTCCCACGCTTTTTCTGTCTACCCTCTCTCTCTTTAGTTAGATGTGCCACTTGCTGTGTGCTTTTATCTAACTGCACCTAAGGGTGTGAAAACATGACAAGATTTTGTTAAGATTTGGCCCCAATTAAGCCGCCTCACATGCATTTCAGAGATCTACATTTTACGACTGTTTCCGCTCTGCACCCTGAGCACGATGATCTGGCTCCGGGGAGGGGGGGGGTCAGTGTGTAATTATTTTGGTAATCTGAAGGAACTCCTGTACTTTCTTTGTACATTTGTTAAAGGTAGAGAACATGTGGATATTACGCTATTTTCTAATGTCATAAAAGATCAAATCAGGACCTTGAGTCAAGAAAAAAAAAGTTGTTTGTTTGAAAGAAAGTCTTATTTGTGTGTGGTTGTGATCACAAGCGCACGCAGACAAACTTTACGTTTGTCTCTTTGCATGTGGCTAGACATTTTTCTAAGCTTAAGCTTTTCAATATTTGTGCCCGCTCCTTTGACTTTTTGTTCTATTTGTCAAGTTGCTTGTTTCGCTGTGTTTGAGAAACAGCCTTTTTATCTGTCAAGTTTTGTATTTGCTAGTGGGTCAGTGTGTGTCACATTGTGCGTATCTGCTCAGCTCTGCTCTATTTTCATCCTTAGACAGCTCTCTGTTCAGCCCCTGTAGCATTCTTGCAGCCCTGGCGATGGGAGAGATTGACTCCAAACTTTCTGATCAAAGCATGTGAGGGATAAAAGGAGGGAAATGGCGAAACAAAAAGAAAGCAGAAGTTTATGAATATGCATCACTCACCCACCCAACACAAGCCCCCAACTTTCTAGACATATGCACACGTTCAAACACACACAAAAAGAAACAAAGCAGGGGGCAAACACTTTTACAACCTCTGAAGGCTGTTCGCATTCTGTTTTATATATATATATATATATATATATATATATATATATATATATATAAATTCAACTCCAGTATAAACTGTTGGCGGTAATGTGCCTTAAGTCAACTGTATACAGTAATGTAGTCCAATATGTACATTATTTAGTAGTACATGATGTGGGAGAATCATGGGGGCGGTGCATGTGTGCTGTGTACTCTGTCCACTGATGTTTCTCTACTGTGAGTTTAACTGCTCAGTCTTATTGACTGACTTGCTATATTTATATTTTCCTTATGCCCATGTAAGCTACATTGTTTCCTCCTTACATATTTAAGATAAAATATCATAAAAAAAAATAGCTTAATCTAAATTGCATTCACATGACATAACAGAATAGTTGGAAGACCTCATTTGCCTTGTGAAAATTCACAGGGTTATAACCACTTCTCATCAGGTAACTGAAAGTTTTGCCTGTTACACCTTTTTTTTCCTGTTAATTTGTTTTAGTTGTTAATTTACAAGCTCCAAAAAGCATGTATAGCACTTTTACAACATGCATTAGGTTACTTTTTTCATTAAACATGTTTTTTTCTTTCAGTGACCAAATGGCTTATAACTAACTTGAAAACTTTAAAAAAAAAAGAGCTTCTCTGACTCTCTCTGTGTGCAAATAGAAAGGGTCAAGACAGGAAAAGATAGACAGATAGGCAGAGAATGGGTATAAATAAGAACAGCAGTGAGAATGTGTTTCATTTAGGGGCTGCTGTAGGGATCCCACTATGAACTGGGTCACCCTCAAACACTTATTACTTTGCAAAACCAATGATGATCTGATACAAGCATTCTAGAATTTAAACAAACAACAGCAATAGCCAATAGGAGCTCTGCACAGGCTGTTGTAAATTATTATCTTGACGAGCAGAGCAATGTTATAGTCATGGGAAAAGCAGAGACATCAGATCATCAACTAACACTTAATAACATGCTAATAATCATTTATGCTGACTGTATGGTGGCAGAGCATTAAAAAAACTGATCTCATCTATTGTTGATACTTGTGAATTAAATGTAAGTTTCATTGCGCCGTTACGATCCAGTTGTTAGCTTGGTAAATATTAGCCTTCTGCTCTCTTGCCAGCAAAGAAAGGGTCAACATATTTACGCTGCCATCATGAGTGCTGCAGGAGCAGCTTGCTGATTCTGATGATCTGCTCTGTTTTGCTGTTTTTCAAGATTAATGAAGAAATTCTCTTTGGTATGCCTATTTTCTTATGCAGTTGTGCATCTGTTTGCAAGGGCAGTGACCACAATGCGAGCAGGGACACAGCTGAACCCGAGTAACCTAAGAACCATTGAAATTACCTGGAAAAAAGAAAGAACAGAATTAGAAATTAGAACAGAGAAAATCAAATACAACTTTGTAATTAGTAATTTTTCAGCAGTTGATAGATATGCAGGTCTTGCACAATTCACTGGGGTAGGCGGGGTACCCTTAATTCTGGCCTTGTAAATAAGAATGCCACCGCCAAGAAGATGGATGATAATAAACTTTTTTCATGCGTTAAAAAACGTTTTTTTTTCTTTTCGGTGACCGAACGGCTTATAATTAACTTATAAAACAATCAAAACTCCTTGTCACCCCGAACAGCCGACGGAGTGACTTCACTATGAAGGATTCAAAACCAAATTTTCTTCAGATATTGAATGTTGATATATGACTATGATATGATAATTTGGCTGATGCAAGCTTGCACAAAGTGGGCAAGCATGAACTGTGTGCAAACATGAGCAGCACTGCAATCCACTTAAAAGCTGCATGTGTCATTAGCCACGATAGTGTTCTGAGGTTACACAGAGCTCCTATAATCAGATTGGGGATGCATTTAGCCTACATACAGTCTCAAATTATTCCTGTTTATACATGTATCTTTTGAAGAAATGCTTTACTACTACTACTGTGTACCTGGCATTATTATTTATTTCAAACTAAATGAAAAAAATACACCAGTCTGCAAAAATCATTTAAATACAAACACACATATTATATAAAAATCTAAGTAGCAACATGGCCAACACAAAGCAGAAGCAGGGGGTGGAAATTTGATCATTCTCGTTGCGAAATGACCATTTTTTATCTTGAGTGCACTTGAGCAAACCTGTCAACTGAAGAAGTGAGACACAGAGACATCAGCTGTAAGTAATAGGAGACCAGGTTGTGGTTACTTCTTAAGGGAAAGATAAAGTCAAGAACCCTAAGAGGGAAAGTTGAGTTCAGGAAAAGGCAAAATGCTCTCACCTGAGGCAGAATAGGGAAATTCAAGACACAGCCAAGATTAAGCCTTGGGATAGTTACAAGTGTGTCTTCTTGAGGGAGAGATAAAAAAAAAGACAAAGAGAACTGTAATGAAAAGTCAAGAGGAGAGGAGGAGGCTAACAACAAAAGTGATTTTGTTCAGAGAGGGGGATGGAGAAAAGTATAAGAGCACAAGAGATTCACTTATGGAGCAGAAGACATTTTTACAGACTGATACCATCAGCCATGATTGGAACTTGAGGGAAAGTAGCTGGAGAGAGAAAGTCAGCAGAGGCTAACATCAAGTGTGATTGTGGTCAAACATTGGAGGAAGACTAGTAGCAATTGGAGGGGAAGTGGAGGTTTGGGGGAGGGGGATAAAGGTTAGGCAAGACCATCAACAGACATGACTGTGATGAGTGTAAACCGTGAAAAGACCGGAGAAACAACCGGGTAAAAGGGAAAAGGAAGATGGTGAGCACATAGAATGCTAACGCCATTGTGGCCAGTTGCAGGATTGAGGTCAGAGAAAAGGAAGAGCTGCAAAGATTAGAGAAAGTGAAAGGGGTCGTGCTGGAGTTGAGGTGATTCTTGGAGTTAAGACGTGACAGTGGAGGTGCATAGCTGGGAATTTAAATTCTCAGTGAGGAGACAAGGGCGAGCAAGAATAAATGCAGGAGGAGGGTGCAGTTTAAGTAGACTATATGTTCTCACAGAAGTAGTGTTTCAATCACTTGAACTTGGTGTTTTCAAACATGTCAAAGTGCGGGGATGTGGCTAAAGACAAGGCAAATGCATAAAATGCATGAAATAGTGCCTTCCTCATTTATTTTAATTTTTACTGACATCCCCACCTCTGTGTGTAGAAACTATCTGAGACCATGCCACATTATTAATAATGCACTAAGTTCAAAATGCATAAATTCCCAATCAGCTGGGATATTAGCACCGCGGCCCTCACTTTATAATGTCTTCATCCTTGTTTTAGGGATATTCATTTATTTATTCGCCAGTCTTAGCAATGAAATATGTGAGAAAGCGGGCTGCTGAAAGGCTCGGGGCTCTGGCTTTTGCACTGTTGGCGACAGATATGTATGCACAGTTTTCTGTCCATCCAATGTTTTTGTCCACTCAAATGAATGACTTTCCATCTCTTTCAATATCTGTACATAAATTTGTCTATGGTGTGTGTGTGTGTGTGTGTGTGAGTGAGTGAGTGCCTTTCTTTGAGCCGGGGGCTTTTAATCTATTAAAGCCTGATCCTTAAACACTAATCAATGTACCCTTTTATATTTCCATTACAGTGCAGAGGGAAAGGGATAAATAAAGCATGACAGTGTAGCTCAGTAGTGGCCACATAACACTGAAAAGTTCCAACTGCTGTCCATGCACAAAGAGAGGTTTGGACTGTTTAAACAGGGTCATTCTATTTTAATATATATATATTTTAATGTAATCTAGAAATCTATGATGATGTTTGAGGTTAGGAGTTTGGAGTAATATGGCTAATTGGATCTTATTTTACAGGTAAAGGAAATTGGTCTTGTAAACTGATGGTAGCAAAATATGTTTTATTGCATCAGTTAACTGGTGATCATGTTTTTTTTTCATATCCATGTCTTTATTTTTATCTGAAGGTTCAAAGGATGCAGTCAATTGTAAAAGTCACCGTGATATGTTTCTGGAGCGTGATTTGTATTGTGTGCACTTGAGAAAGTCTTCTTTTTGCACACCGTGTTGTATTCTCATGTCACTGGCCTCCTGCTTTTCTTGTTTCTTGTTTAAATTGTAGTTCTCCTCGCTCACAGTATTGCATCATGTTTTTCCTCCAGATCATGTTTAACAAGTGATATATGCACTGTAGCTTTCAGCTGTCAAGCTATGCAGCTGACAATGCGCATCACAGTTGTAGGGGTGATTTACAGCAAATGTCTGCAGTCCAAACACATACTTGCCTAACCACCCCCCTTCTCCCATTTAAACCTACTAAACTGACAGTATTTGCCTCTTCTCAGAGCACACTTTATTAGCTATGTCTGCTTATACACATGTCCCTCAACCCCAATTAATTTAGTATACTTAAGTGGCACATTTGCATCAGACTGCTTGCCTTTGGAGTATAGTTTATTAGTGCTGTCTGTGTAACCCACACCAACACCCCACAACCCCATCCCCAAGAACCATGCACACGCAGACATTTATTTTCGCACGCTTAGCCAACAGTATTTTCTCTGCTGGAGTGTACGTGTGTGTTTTTCTGTTCCACTGTGGTAGTTTATTAGCAATGTCTCCTTTGATAGTTAGTGTGCACGCTTGATTATGGCTGAAAGGGAGTGGGCTGGGCACTTGGCCGGAGAGGAAGTCTGCCTAATGATATTAACAACATCCTTTATTGGGTAGCTACTGCAGGCAGCGAGAGAAGGGAGTAAATGGAAGAGGAAGGGAAGGAGGTTGATTAAAGTGAGAAAAGTGGGGTCTCAGAAAAAGAAAGGAAAATGGGGGAGAGAAACTTCAGGGTGAATCACAGAGACAGAGTTTGGAGGGGAGTGGGTTTTACCTTTTTCTGCAGATTAGTCAGAAGAAGTATGAGGAGATTTAACCATCAAAAAGCACAATTATGAGAGGGATATTCTCACTAAAAGAGTGTCTGCCCAAACACTACAATGACAGATATTTTCATCTGCTCTTAATGATACAGCTCTGACAGTCCCTCCCTCCTCCTCTAATAGGTTTGCAATCATAATCCCAAATCACTTGGCAACCCTGTCAGGTTCTGTCATTTAAGTTCACAAGGGATTAATTGTTTGCAACAACTGGGCAGGCATAAAAAAAAAAAAACAAAGGTAAGTGGAAGTTGTTGTCGTGATGACTTAATCATTCTAATTAATTTTAAATTAAAAGTAGTGTCAGCTAGAAATTTGTATCTACTAAAATAACTTAACTATTAGATATCATTAAAAGTTCCCAGTTGGGATTGTTAGGTTTAGTATCAAAACATTGTGCAGTAATATTATTTTTGGTTGTGTTTTTTTTTTAATCATTTTAACATTCAGTTTTTTTTTTTGTTTTTTTTTTAAAAAAAGCATATTATAAATTAAGCCAATGTGGTTGTGGATGATTTATTTATTGGGCTATTATTCACACAGCAAGTTTCCTTAAAACTCGGTAGCAGAGTTTCCATAAAAGCCTCTGAGTAGGCACACTGTTATACCACTACAAAAAGTCATGCAAAACTTATGAAGATGAATATGTTGCAAAATGCAATAGTGTCTGAACACATGCACAAAAAATAATAATAATAAAATATTGTTTACCATAATTTAAAAACAACATTCAAACCAGAAAGGAGGGTTATGTACATGACCTTAATGTCTCACTTGTATTATTGAAAGACATCAAGGGACACAAAATGAGATAGTGGATACAAATGAAAAAATGAATATAAAGTACGGAGGAAAGTGACCGTACAACTTTGGTCAAAAGAAGTCTTACTGCTTCATTAAACACAGAGACAGACTATTTTGCAGCTTTGTTCTTCCTCAACTTGTTTTATCTCCTTCAAATTTACATCAGTTACAGACTGATGACTGATTACCACCTTATTGTATGCCCCTATGTTACTGTCATTCTAACTGGCTCTAAGAAGAAGTCTGTCTTCTCTATTTTCATGTCACTTTTTACGAAAACATCTATGAAAGAAGGAATCCATAAATCATAAGACTGTATTCTACCACAACTAGCAGAAACACACGCGGAGATGTCATAGGCATTATCAAAGGTGGATGTGGCCTCTGTCATGTGGCACACTGGCTTCCACACTTTCATCATCAGCATTTTGGCTGCTGCTATTTGTACATGGCGGAAAGGGTAGAGTGCTAAGTTATCCGCTAATGCTAGCAAGTCTGGTTAGCAAGCTGCATGCATTCAAATCCAAACTGTATGAGACGCATATTGGCTATGAAGCGCTATATGACAGATACTAGAGCAGAGCATCCTTTGATGGTCTGTACCACACAGAAATAATGTCAGTCAGGTAATTTAAAATGCTCCAAACGACTACAACAGCGCACGCAAAGTGAAGCGGTACAGTGGATGAGGCCTAACAGACGCAGATCGGGACAAATGTGGTCGGTTGTAAAAATGCTTTTTAATGCTGTAAATTTGGGCATTTTAATGAGTCTACATGGATTGACTAGAGGGACTGCAGCTTTTGCAACTTCCACACTGGCTTTTTTTTTTTTAATCTCCAGATGTTGGCCCTTGATATACCCACATACACACAGTTCACCAAATGACAGTGTGTTGATTGTTAAACAGTGCCAGTCCTTATCTCCCACTAACACCTAGTGAAACCTGTCACCTTGAGAGGCATTTCTCACTATCAAAAAATGTCAAGGCTGGCAAATTCCTTTATTTACCTTGGCAAGGTGCCTGAGATCCCAGACCCCTCCCAGATGTTTGCGACTGTGTGGAGGCATATTTATTTTTCTGATTGCTCACATGTTGGTGTCTGCGCAAATCACTGTTTGTTTGTGTGTCTGTGCAGCTCTGTGCTATTTTTCTTTGAGTGTCTGAGTTCCTGTTTGCGTATGTGTGAGAAAAAGACAGAGATGGGTAAATA
The DNA here is from genome assembly GCA_024447675.2 of Pterophyllum scalare. NCBI lineage: Eukaryota > Metazoa > Chordata > Actinopteri > Cichliformes > Cichlidae > Pterophyllum > Pterophyllum scalare. The sequence continues at coordinate 10,796 of JAMQGT020014290.1, forward strand.
ACCCCATTCTGCTGCATTGTCTCTGCAAGCAGTGCTACCAGGTCTCTGCACCTGTGGCTAAAGAGACATATACCTGTCAAAAGTCACGCTGTCAGACACAAACATTATGTTACTTGGCACACAGGCAAACACACAAATACATGCATACAAGGCTTCACACATCCTCAGTCCAAACATGTATATGTTGAGGGAGTGCACAAGTATAAGTGCAGAGTGGTATCATCTACAGTGACAATAGTGATTCACCTTTTCACATGCACAAATGGACTGTTGTGACTGGTAGAGTTGAGATAGCATCTTTCTTATTCCTCTGGTAGAACATGACTGCTGTTGTTTTCTATGGGTATATTGCTCTGTAAATGTGTAAGAGAGACACATAGCACTCAGCTATCTTTGACTTGGAGCCAAAGCAGAAAAGAACTGCTTATCAGGACGGATTTAAAAGAGTAAAATACTTCAAGATACTTTCAGTGTCTCTAGCTTTTATCAGTTGCTGTGTATCTTTTTTTCTTTCACTGAAACTAAAATGGTTATGGATGGCACGGTGGTGCACTGGTTAGCTCTGTTGAACTCACAGCAAGAAGGACCTGTGTTCGAATCCACGGACTGGCAGGGGCTTTTCTGTGTATGGAGACAAGACATGCATGCTATGCTGGACGTGGTGATGATTCTGACCTGGGTGTGAGTGTGAGCATGAATGGTTGTCTGTCTCCATGTTAGTCTATCAATGGATAGATTGGCGCGCACCCTGCTTCTCACCTCATGATACCTGGGATAGGCTCTCGAGGTGGTTGAGAAAATGAGAGTTTGGCACTTAACATGATTTTAATTTGTGATAAAATCATTATACATTATTCAGTGCCAATTTCATGTATTCTCAAGACAATAAAAGATGAATGTTTTCACATTACCTTCCAGTAAAATGTAATGTAAAAGGTCACCTTGGACATGCATGTTCCTCACACTGATATCAACCAGCAAATGAACATTGTTAATATGGAAGCAACCCTGGCAAAAACAAAACCGGACAGAGCATGTAAACTGGCTGCCTGAAGCGCCACAGTTCTTCGGCCAATAAATTGATGTCTGGTGGATAAAAACCTCAGTCCAAACACCAGCTGAACACACCATCTGTTTCTCTGCGATTCCACTCATTAGGAGTACATATTTTAATTCTTTTTCTTTATTCCCCTTGTCATTTCATGGGCACTGCTATCGCCCAAGTCCTTTTTGCCACTGTGTATCTATTGTCATTTAATTTTTGTTACTGAGTGCAGTTTGATAAACGCGTGTGCTCGTTCTGCTGTTTTGCATTTTGCAGTGAGTCTAAAAAAAAATCCCTTCTGCTTTACCGTAGCTCTTTTATAGAACGTTGTAAGCATCTCTTCCCCAACTCTTTCGTTTTTTCAGCCAAATCCGCTTTTTTTTTTAATACGGCACATTTTGGAAATGTTTGTCATGCAAAGATCTTGACAAACAGTAATCACATCCGGTCATAAAATACTTCCGTTTCGACCATGTTTTCATAAATATTGCCACAAAAAAGTGCTGCAACTTATGCTACAACCATGAGTTGATTTCTGCCACTGCTGTGTTCATTATGTTTTTCTGGAGAAGCCACATTTGAAAACCAATGGACCCATCAACAAAGAGCCCAGAGGCTCCAGTCATGCAAGCCTTCTGCCATCCTTCCCTCCAGATGCAACCTTACATGCTCCATCTGTGGCTCTATGATTGCTCTCAACAGCCACCTGCAGTGGTGCCATCGCTGGCAGGCACAAACAGTATGAGCCGTCTCTACCCTAACTTTAGTAACGTTATCTGTCTTTGTTGATGAGATGCCTCCGTTTGCCTGTTATGTTTGACATATGTTATTTTTGAAGTACTTTTTTCAGCTTGTATTTTTTTGTGATCTTTAATTCTGTCTGAGAAAGAGTGTTGCATTCAAGAAACAGTTTGGATGTATTTGGTGTTTTTCTTATGTGCACATGTGCTTGTGTGAAAGTGTGGCCACAGAGTCCGTATAACTGTTTGAATAGCACGTGCGCATTTGAATGCGCGTACGTGACAGGAGCGGATTCAGTTTCACTGCAAAAGCATGTTGAACGGTCAGTCAATTTCCTGCCGCACGCTCAGTTGTTCCTCCCCATGACAAATTCCTCGATTTCCTTACAACACATTCCTGTCACATTATTGGTCATGGACGTTATATAGTCCAACATATTCTGTCCATTGGAGTATCAGATTGCTTCAGTGTTGAGAAAGCAAACAGCAAAGAAAGAAAGAACAAGAAAAAAGAGACATGGAAGCCACTAACTGTTGAACTCATTGCTAGCTGAAAAAGTTTTCAAAGAAGAATGTATTTTTTATTTGTTTATAATTCTTTCCTTCTTTTTTTTCCCCTCCATATTTAGAGCTGAAAGCAGTTCATAGCTCATGGAAAATAATTATATACAATCTCATTGTAAACTCTCTTCATAAGTGCATGTAGGATTAGATGAATTGTTTCCCGTGCTAACAAAATATTACCTAACACCGTCACACATATGTGGAATGTTGTGTCTTTCGTGCCCCGTCTCAGTCCATTAAAGTACGATACGTGACACCACATAATGATATTAAAATATTCTTCAGACCTCCCTCCATAAGCAGCATTCCTAAATGAGGTTTAAAACCAGAGAGCGAATTGTCTGTGAATAATAAACGAATGGCATTGGGGAAGCTGACATGGTTTGAGGCCTCTATATTGTTGAGAAAAGTCAGGAAGGTTTAGCTCAAGTGTAAAATTCATACTGAAGCCCTTTGGTTATGCTTGACTTGACAAGTTGTGAGTGTGTGTGTGTGTGTGCATGTGTGTGTGTGTGTGTTCGCATCTGTTCGTCTGCGTGTGTGCTCACACACTCCCAGCTACCTCCATGTTTCTGTCTTCTTACTTGTGTGTGTATGCATGTTATGATATAGAATCTATGGCTCTGTGTGTCGTTGGGAGCGCGCGGTACTCATATTTCCATTTAAATGTGTGTCTGTGGTGTAATTTACAACCCTCCACTATTACATAAATCCTAAATAAAGACAGAAATGTAGAAAAAAAGTGTCCATATGGAACTTATCATAAGCAGCCATATTTCTCCATTACTCGGAGCAATTTGTTTTAATTGCCTGCTTAGAAGTAATATGGCCTCAAACTAGATTTTTTTTTTCCGTTAAAAAAAGAAAAAGCTAAATGAAATATGAAAATGCCCATTAACTGACACAATTATGCTATAATAATCAGAAAATTGAGCTGTCAAGACTGGAAAACCTCTTTAAGATGGTAGTTACAAAGCATATGGAGTGTGCATTTGTATGCGTGCGGGCCTGTAAGTTGGAAAGGATCTGACAGAAACTGTATGTAATTGGTGGGTTTATCTTTTAAAGCTGATCATTTACATTTTAAACTAACTGGAAATTTGACAGAAAACACAACAACATAACCAGGTATTAAAAAAAGTGTAGGAATCAGAGAGGTCATTACAGAGGGAGAGATAGATCCCACCCTTCTGTGCAATATTACTTGTATACAAAGGTGACAAAGTGGATACTTTGATGAAGCAAATTGGTCTGTTGCTGCACGTCCTTGCATCATAAAAATATTCAGTGAAAGATTTCCTCGCAGTAATGATTCCTAAATAACACCGTGGCCTCTGCGTGCACTCCATCCCGACTGGCTGGAGGGGTGTTAATTAGTTTGAAATAATCACGTTTTTTCAATGCACTAGAACTCGATACTGAAGTATGTGGGCTCACTGCACACATTCTGCTGAGTCAGAGTTCATGAATAGCTTTTGCTCTAATATAATTTCAGTGATAAATGGCTGTGGATGAAGCTTATGAGCAACAATTTAATTGACTAAGCATGACTTTTAAATCTTTCAATTATCATCACCTCGCCCCTACTCCGACAATAATCTTTATCTCTGTTTCCTTAAATGTGTCATGAGTTGAACAACATCCGATTCGATGTCCTTTGACACAATGCATGACTAAATTAGCTTGACTGTAAGCCAAACCAGTCTCGGATCAGCACTGGGCTTTTAAGATAATTTGTGTGGCACCCAATGGCAAAAAATGATAGAAAAAGTGAGCCCAGAAGAACTGGGTCAAATTGCACTGGGGAAAAAAAAAGAGAAACTTTTCAAAATCAACAGTAAGGTTAAAAAAAAAAAAAACGTTAAAATGATTGACATTGTTCATTTTAGAGTGAGCACACACCCACGCATAAGCAGTTTCCTTTGATGTGTAGTGCATGGTGATACTCTTTGTATGCACAAGTACTTGCACACATGCAGACAACCTTAGTCAGGCAGGATTATGAACATTATTGGAATAAAAACATTTTTTTTTTCTGAAAATGTTTCCCACCTCATGCTCAGGGCTATGCTTGACTTGGTTCTAATGGTGTTTCATGTGCAAGAGGCTTTCAGATCTTATTTTTCAAAGGACAGACTTAAGTGATTCGTGAGCTTGTCACACTTAAGAACGTGAATCCTACAGTATAGCACACAAATTAACAGAAACTAACAACAGAAATTAACAGACTGACTTTGTAGTCCTTCACTGGAGCAGCGTATGCAAATCGTGCTTTACAGCAGTGTACCCAAAGATCGTGTTACGAACTGGATTACCTGTCATGTTTTCACAAGGTGGACAAACTCATTTGTACTGATTAAGTGGTCAAACAGACAGCAAAGATTGTTTCTTATTACAAAAAAAGACTGCTTTCTACTTGCCTAAATTAACATGGACTGAGATGGTTGTGGCTTTGCACTATTAGTGCTTTTCTTAAATACATTGATTTTAATGGATATTTAAAGACATAATGGGCCCAAATTTTTTTGTCATGCTTTTTTTTTTTTGCTACCCCCTTAATCCTATTAGACAAAACACGTGAGACTTGGGGATCAGGGCACACCTGTGGCACATTTGGAAACTAAGTGTGTTCACAAGAAATATATTATCAGTAAGTGTGTGAAAACGGCCAGTCAAATCAGCTCCTCTCAGTCCTTTTCAAAAGCCTAGCACTTGCTACCATAATGGAGAGTCCAGGTTGGTTCTTCGTTAAGTAATAGAAGGTCATCTGGACTGGATATTCTTGTCCTGGAGGTGCAGCGTTACAAGGCATAATATTATACCCAAAGCATGGTCATAACACTGTGAGTATGCTAGCAAGGGCAGATGATGTGTCTTTGTAAATTGAAAGGAATCTGTAAAATGGAAAGTCTCCATGTCAGGACCATTTAGTTCATTAGTCACTACTAGCCATTTTTAACCAATATAGCTCAGATGTATTATATATAATTATCCACCTGCAGTAAGGAACTATACATTTTCTGTTGAGAAAAAAAGCTTTCTTTTAAAGCACACATTGTAACTTATTAAATATGTTATTAAGTTAAAAATTATGTTTTCCCAATTTGTCAGAAGCAAGAAAGTTCTTGGCTTTAGTAGAAGTCCCTCATGTTAAAGTCGTTAAACCTCTCGATACACTGGATCTTGCCAGCTGGTCTTTTCCATTACCAAATATCGAGCAAAAAGCTGCCTTATGGTTTGTTTTTGCCAGGCCTGCAGTGCTTGTTCACTTTGCTCTTGTATTAAAAGACAGATATGTATGTTAATTTTTCATGTTATTTTTTGCATCTCTGTATGTAGTGAGATGACAAAAAAATGGTTGTTCATGAATGCTAAAATTATAATAAATACATATATTTCTTCTTCTTCTTCTTTGGAAGCTACATACAAGACAATGTAATTAATCACTGGCACTGTATGATGAACAGTTATTTACAGATATGCATGACAGCACATTCTAGTGACCCCCAAATTGCCACTGCACTAAACAATTGTTTAGCTAAATTTATTTACAAACAACAATGTACACATAACTTAGTTATGATGTCACCGTTGGTTTAGAAATAAGCTACTGCACATGATATATATAATTTGTAACAATCTGAGTGTTATAAAAAATAATTCCCCCTTTCTGTCCTCTGCCTTTTAGTTAAAAAAGAAATAAACCACAGGCACTCTGTTGTAGTTGGACATGTCAGATGCAGAAAGGAATGTTACTGATGGCTGTCTCAGGCATGAGTGCAATCTCTACACACGATCCATTTCTCTTTTTTTGGTCTTGCTGTACTGTACGTGGAAGAGGAAAGCCATTAATTAGTTCTTTTTGTTTAGTCCTTTTAGGTTCCCTTGACTTCTTAGCTTATTGAGTTTTTTCAAGCGTTAAAAAAAAGCACTCATTTGTATTAATTGTGAGTTGTTTCAAGAAAAGTAAGATAGCCAAAGACATTATAAGCCGTGAAAATATTTACATTCAAACTTGGAAGCCATGACAGCAATCTGCCCAAATCTACAGTCTCTCTTATATCACTGAGCATTTATTACAGTTAAACAAAATCTGACATTCAGCAGACAGGCAATACTATAAACTCTGACAGGGAAAAAAAAAGACAGGAAATGTGAAAGACATTGAACATCATGGGAAAAAAATGCATCTTTTTAAAAAAATAAAATATTTTGTCTAACTTTAATTGGTTTAAGTTTTCTTTGGAAGTTAGATTTCATAAAAAATTATAAATTATTGTATGGGTACGCATGCACTTCAAAGGAATTTCACTCATTAAAAATGTAAGGAATGGAGGAGGCAAGGAGCCAACAGCCTTATGAAACTGAAGCAATCAGATTTTGGTTTCACACATGTGGTGAGACACAGGTAGCTGAGGAGAGAACAGAGAAAGAGTAATTAGGGAGGAGGCGGTCAGTCTTTTTATTTTTTTTCCCTCAGAAAATAGCAGAATTCTGAAGCAAGTAAAAGATTTTTTTTGACCAGCCTGGTGGCTGTTTTAATTAAGAAGGCATGTGATTGTTTCTACATTCTACAGAAAAGTGACAATATGATGCATAATTGTATTTTACCTTCTATAAATTCTGTTTGGAATATGACATGCACAGAGTATTGCTGGATGAGAGTGCAACATATTTAGGGGTTAACAAAAAAGGGCGACGGTGTCGGCTGTGACACAACGTACTTCAGAAGTGTTGCCTTTCGCGGACTTCCTGCAGCAATACCATAATACCCCTACATGGCTGTGAAGTGCAATTTCTGAGCTTTCAGGAACCGTTTGAATTTTTCCGATAGGACAAACGGTCGTGGAGCCAGGGCATTTATTCCCATATATATTGGTATGCAGTGTATGTTGATCTTCTATATAATCAAGCTCTGGCTGGCTTATATTATAGTTTAATTGGTATTTGCACCTGTGAATTTTATATGTAATTTACTGATTGACCTGTGCATGGCATCTCTACTCTCAATGCAGATAACAGCGGAAAAAAATGGTGTATCTTAGCTCAGACAAATTTAAGCATAGGGAAATAATTATGAACCAGAAATCACTTTACAGGCAAACACTGGTTCTGTTATTTTTAAATGCCTAGTCGTCAGTGAAATTCCCTTATAGGATAGCCATCATGTTTATATGATGTAATTATTTAGCACTCAGTTTTTTTATTCTCTTAGATGTTCCAACAATCAAAATCAACAATTAACAACTTCATAAGGAAGCTATGCATTCTAACATCAATCATCTTTATGCACTTATAACCAGAAACAGTTACATTTTAATTGCAAGCATATTTTCTTCTGTATAAATGCAGTTCAGATTTACTCTAGGGTTTCAGCCACCATTTTAAAATAGTATTGCCGGATAAAGCTCTATGCGTCCTTGTGAATTTGCCAATAACACCATAATTACAGCATTTATGAAGCTTTGATTTAAAGTGAAATTGACCCCTCTAGTAATGAGGCTTGAGCTCGCTCAAATTAACATATTGGAGCACCAAAATGGATGCATATATCAACTGACTGCCATTACAAGCAGGCGAATGAAGTGGCCAGGGAGCAAGAGGTAGTCAGGTACAGCATGAGGATGAAAGTGAGTGAAGATAATTTTGAAAAAAAGTGAATGTGGCAGATGTATATAGAGTATGTGACAGAGAAATTGTGAGAAGCGATTGGGTCAGAAGATAGAAAAAAGAAAGGCAAAGATGGAGAAACACAAAGAGGTAAATATAGAGAGAAATAAAAAGACATGGGCTGTGTAGCACATGAAAGCAGACTGGCAGAGGCAGAGAAAGATGGAGATATGAGAGGAGTCAGGCCAACAGATGGTCTAATGACCACAGGAAATATTACATCTGGCAACCGCACACCAACATTAATGACACCAGTCATTTAAGAGCCCCGAGAAGGGCTGCTGTGTATGTGTGCATGTCTTCCTGGGGGTGCGTGCATGTGGCTCATTTAACTGTACTTGCAAGGTCAAGAAGGCCTTCTAATTATTGTATAATTAACCAAAAGGCAAGGTCTGGAGACATTAACCTTAATTGGGTGATTAAAAAAAAAATGTTGGGTCAAGGTTTGGACAATGCATTGTACAGTATGCAAACTTGTTCATCAATATTTCCTCATATAAAAAATAATTCACATCAGGTCTGTCAACTTGCAAATGTGAATATATTTGCCTTAAGGGAACAGCCATTTCACATTGTTGGCGTTGGGTTGAGTTTTTAGCAGCTTGTTAGTGCAATCCACTTTTATTTCACCTCCTCTGTCAGAATCCAAAGCCAAACAGGTACAGACATGAAGGTACAAGTATGTCTTTTACGTAACAGACTTTAATCAAGGACAAGCTCGTTAACTAGAGACCTTATCATTCTTCACCAAAAGTCTTTTATTATGAAAACGATGTAGGTAGCAGCGACGTATTTGTACATGCAAGAAAAGCTGATTATCACAGAGCTTATAAAAAGGCAGTATGTTTCATAGCGTACAGGATACTGACACCCCTCCACCACCACCACCACCACCACCTGAGGTTGTGCACTGGTTACCTCAAGGGAGAGCCAGATTATATTTATTAAAATTTAATGTTAACATTAGAATGACACAAGAAAGTAGTGTCATTAGTGTCAGTGAGCATTTAATGAGACTTTTATCAAATAGGAAACACAAATTCAAAATGTTTTTTTTTTTGTGAACCCTAAATATAAATCTACTTTTCAGTTATTAACAGAAATATAAACTCTAATCTGGAATGTAAATGAATAATACAAAAAAAGGTCACCCTGTATAATTCCATGCTTTACTTTGTCATCACATTTTTTTTCCCCCTAGTGTTGTCTGATTGCATTAAAGCACACAATATGAGTTTACTCATTTACAGCATTTACGTACTGCAAGCTGGAGTTTCTCTCTCTCTCTCTCTCTCTATTTGTGTCTTTCTGTTGGTCCTCCATTCCTTCCTCCCTTCTCCATTCCCTCTCTTATCTTTCCGTGATGGGTCTATATGAAATATTCCAACCAGGCTCCTACGGTGAACACATAATTAGAAACCACTGAACCGTGGCTCCAACATGGGGGCTTTACTCCTATCTGTTTGGTGAAGGTGGGGGGTGGGGTCGCCTGTAAAACATCTTCATGGTCAGAATACTACACCACCCTGAAATGTTGGTGTCCAACAAAACATTTAGACAGATACAAGGAGAAGGGGAGGGAGAGAGAGAATAGATACATGAGGTAGAATAGATAAATGGATTGATAGATGAGGCATGGGGGAGAAGGGAGTCACCAACAGAGATGGAAAGAGAGAGTCATGGCTAGTGTCCATTAGTTCTGTTTTCCACAGCAAGGGATAACACAACTAAACTTCCTTTTTTTCTTTTCATTGTCAACATTTATCCAGCTTCACCAGGCGAGGCTAGGGTTTTCAATAAAGCTAATGAGAAAACAGCTAAATAAACAATAATAGATGATGACATTTGCAGAACCGTAATCAACAGCATGACCAGCTCTGGCTTTTTGTGTAGTATTAATTCAGCCATTACCCTTGCCAATGTATTTGCCTTTGATAAGGATTTTTGAGCCTGATGCAGCAAAGTCTGTAACAAGAGAGATTATAAAAGAGATCTAAAGGAGGTGGCCAGCATATCTACTTGTTATAGTAGTAGAGATGTAAGTGTACTTATCATTTCTTGGTCAGCCATATCCGTAAAGTGAATTAGAATGCCATTTGTGGATCGAGACGTTGATCATGTCAGCACCGTGTATTGAGCGGTTAATGAAACTGTAGTGTTATGAGACTGTGTGCTTGCACAGTGGAAATGTAACTGAAAATTAAACCCTATTTTGGGTCAAAGTAACCAGAGTTTTAAAGCAATTTTTTAAGCAGAACTTACTGGCGATTCTTTTCAAATAACTGCCTGGAGTTGTTTTCGAGATAGCTGCCTAATTTTGAGGCAGGTTTCTGGAAAGACTTTGTGCGCTGTCACCTGTTGGATGTTGTCACGAGAGCACTTTTGCATTATTTTGGCCATTTACAGCTTTGACACAAATCATCTGCCATATGTGACATTTCTGCTGTACTTTGGCCACATAGGAAACAGGTCATGTCTTTTAGTGTTGTTAACCTGTTGACAGTCGTTTGGGTCATGTACCGCTCTGGTGTGACGTTATAGCGTGACCTGTGTCTTACAGTGGTCAAGGTCATAATTTGATCCCATGGTGTTATTTTTAATTTTTTCTTGGTGATGCCACCATATAACTCACCTGACCTTAAACGATTGCGTACCTCCATGTGGTTGTGCTTTGACTTTTACCTGACTTTGTCTCTGTGTAGCTTTATTGTGTTGTCATAGTGCGATTAGCTAGTTATGGTTTGTGCTGACGGCTTAATGCTGTATTAGAAAAGGACAGAGGAGCCTTTGGGACAGTTTGCATCGCAGCGTGTCCTTGGACCATGCACACATTCACACATTGTCACATATAATGCTGCACACACACGCACACACACACACACACACACACACACACACAAACATAAACACCCACATGGTCACACATGAGGACTTATACACAATTATAAGCTTACACACACATATGTGAGATATCCACATGCGCATGGACCATGTTTTTTATGAGCCCTTCCTTTCAGCTATAGCAGGAAATTGAATGTCCAGTAGCTTAGGCTGTTAATTAACATTTATGGCTCTAGATGACCGTTAGACTGGCTGTCACAGCCTTTACATCAAACCAGCTGGGGTATAAAAATTCAATCTCAGTCCCTGACTCTATGCCAGAGTAATGATGGCAGATCATGATGTTGATTTGTTTTATAATTTTTAACTACACTGCACTGATCTCCTTTGGGGAGACAGTATTTGTTTGTCCTTTTAGGGAATCTATGTCCGCGGGATACTTTTAAAGGCGTGCAGATATTTTGTAGAGATGCAAAGTGTGTGAAATTCCATAGACCAATGGCACAAGGGATTTAATGGTGGTCTCTTTTCGATTCGGTTCAGTTGCTTTCTGTGTTTATGTTGAACAAAAAATCATTCTTCATAAAAATATAACTTAATAAATGTGTAAAAATCTTTAAAACAAAGCAATTAATAAATACATAAAACTCCTAACAATTAAATGAACACATGTGCATGTATATGTTTTTCTTAACAGCACCACCACTACACCGTATCCCGAATAAGGCGTAATTGTTGATCATAAAACTATGTTTTTCTTATCTTTTTTTTTTCTTAATACACTATCCTACATTGTGCCTGGATGCAGCCAAGCACCATGGAAAAGGCTTCAGTTGTCTCACACACTTTTTCTTTGATTCCTTCATAATGTTTTGCTCTGTCTCTCCTGCTTTAAACCATTTCATTTCTCATTTGTTCTCAGCCTGTAACCGCACAGTAGCCTATATTTCTGTTACCCCTTACAGCCCAGCCTGGCATCCACTACTGAAACATTGGTTAAATACAAGCCATGGTGAGAGACAGTTTGATACTAACACTTACAACCTAGACTAAGACTAAAGAAACAGGGAGCAAGGAAACCAGCACCCTGATCAGTATTCATTGGCATGATATCATAACAGTGAACTTAGCTAACGATAGGCTCAGAAAAACCTCTACTTGCACAAAGTGTTTTTAGTGTAAGAATACCCTTTTCAGGGTCATGTAACACAGACAAGACAGACAACCATTCAATCACACCTATGGACAATTTAGAATCACCAATTAACCTAACCCCCACTAACTGCATGTCTTTTGACTGTGGGAGGAAACCCACGCAGACACAGGGGGAGAACATGCAAACTCAAGGTGGATTCGAACCCAGACCTTCTTGCTGTGAGGCCACTACGCCACCATCCTGCCCTACATATTGAGAAAAGACCTAGAAATTAGTCCACTATGATCCCCTACATTGAAAATTTGTAAATCAATTTTAAATCTGTAACAGAAGCTGATCAAAGACCTTGTTCGCACATGGAACATTAGGTACTCGTTGCTACAGCCATCCAAGTAGACAAATGTCATCCAAGTCTGCACCTTTGCAAAGTCTAGGCATCCCTATCACATGTATAGCACACACACACACATATAAGCACAAAGGCACACATGCAGCAGTACACAAATAGACATTTGACTCAATTCCAATCACAGTTCCAAACACCTGTCTGCCAATCTTCCAGTAGTGTTTTGACCGCTTTTCCCTGGTCAAGCTGTGTGTGAGCTGCATTTGTGTTGATATGTCACGGTGTATGTGTGTTAGTGGTCTGACAGCCACAGATAAGGTGGCAGTTATCTTATCATGCTGAGCCAACCTACTCTAACCCTCACAAACCTCAGGTGTCAGCATGTCGGCTGTTCACGAAGCGCACACCCCCACCACCCCAGCCCCATTTTCATGTCAATTTCACACCATTTTGCTCTCTGTGTCTACCTCCCCTCCCTTCTGTCTATATCTCCCCCCCCCTTCCATTGTGTTAGGCATTTAGCTCTATTTTAGTCCAGTTTGCTCTTCTGTTCTCCCTTCATCTCTCCCATTCTTTCCCACTAGCCTTCCTGATCTTTATTGGTATCCATCTTCTCGGCCTTGCGATCAATGTCTTCCATCATTAGCCAAGTTTTGACTGCATTTGCTGTCTTGTTTACTTTTTTTGCACTTTGCCCACATCCTACTCTTTTTTAAGCGTATTCCCTCTTGCTTTCCTGATTCTCCCATTTTTACTTCTTGCTTTCTCTTTGCCACTAACCCTTCACTCTCACAGTCCTCTCAGTGTCTTCTATGTTTTAGAAGAGGTGACAATTCACTTTAATGTTGCCAGATAACCTCACTTATTCTTAGTTTTTCTCACGCTGCCTTCCTTACCTTCTACTCTCTTTTCAACATATTTTCATCCAGTTGTTTATTCACAGACTCAGCAGAGATGACAGCCTTTTATTATCAATCTGCCAGTCATTTCACCTACCCTTTTTCTAACCACCTACTCTCCCTCTGTGGATCTCTTCTTTCTCCTGTATTGCTTAAGGATGCTGTCATTCTTTAGTCTGCCAAGCTTTTCCAGACCCAACTCTTTTTCTCTGGCCATGCAAACCACCTTGTGTATGTACTCAAAAGATTTCAGTGCAATCTGCTAAGGCTGGCAGTTAAAATCTGGATCAGGAAATTATGTAAAAGTAGTGATTTAGAAAATAACAGTGAAATCAAGTCTTCTTTTCAAGCTGAAAAGAAGACTGTTATTACTATAAGGTATATTATCCTGCAGAAGGGTTCATATTCACATTTAGAATGACTGTAACATACCCTGACTTACATCTTTTAGTTAATCTTACCTTTCAATTCAAACCGTCATTTTTAACTTATACCTTACATCCCTTTCTCAAGATTTTACAAACTGTTATTGATCTCCCAGAGGACAGAAACTATTTTTTTTTTGCCTCCCACATTTTTCCTCTTTCATTATTTGTATTTATTTATTTATTTTTACCTGCATTAATATGTCATGGTGCAAAATTGGACAGAATAACGAGAGCAGAGTATCTCCTGAACTTACCTCTAGGGGTTCCGTCTCCTCTCATTGCTTTGAACATTTTCAACCGATTTTATCCACTTGATTTGCAGTAAAACTATCACTTTCGGATTTACCACATTGTTCATGCAAAATAGATTAAGCAGGAGCTACACCTGTTGAACTTGTTAGTTGACTGGATTCATTTCAATAAGCAGATGTAAAAGTTTGAATCTTGAGCCACAGGAAGAAATTGTCTAACTGGTGGTTGGACATAATTGCAGCCTGATGCCACAAATACCACAATATTACTCAAGTTTTGAAGGGGGTCAAAATATCTGCTGCCATAATGTGAATTAATATGTATATACAATGTTTGACAGTGTCTGGCACTTATATGTGGTGGTGTAATCATAACTGGTGAAGATAACTGTGATAAGTATCTGGATGTCTCATTTGATGCTTCTAGATATTTAGGCAAAGTACGACGTATCATGAAACATATTTTCGTATATAGCAATACGTAGG
>JAMQGT020014291.1:0-17039 GCA_024447675.2 Pterophyllum scalare
CTTTAATTTTGTGTGTGACTCCAAATCCAGGCCTCCATTGGTTAATAAATTTGATTTCCATTGATGATTTTTGTGTGATTTTGTTGTCAGCACATTCAACTTTGTACAGAACAAAGTATTCAATGAGAATATTTCATTCATTCAGATCTAGGATGTGTTATTTGAGTGTTCCCTTTATTTTTTTGAGCAGTGTACAAGACATGGCAAGTAATTTATACAGTAATTAAAGGCACATTATGATTATTATCAGTCAGCATCAAAGATAAATTTTGTAGATGCAGCAATGTGAGTTCTGCTTTCTTATTAGTAGTTAACGTTAACGTATTTACATACGAATGGAAGTCTACTAAGAAAACATAGAAGTTTGGGAGGGATCTGGAGGATCTTGCCTTATGTATATGAAATTTCCCTAAGAGGAGCATTAAATTAATAATAAAGCTCAAAATTTTATCTCTAGATTCAAACTTGACTATAACATGCTTAGGTCTGATTGGGACAGTTTTTAGTTTTATCTTTAACAAATTCCTCCATGTCCCTCCAGAGCAGTTACAAAATAAATGTATTATAGTTTCTGACTTAACTTGACAGAAGGTACAGTTTTCATCCAGATCTCTAAACACTGATAGCTTTTGTTACAAGGGTAAATATTGTGCAAAATTTTGAAGTTAAGCTCTCGTATTTTGTTTGAAACATAATATTCAAAGTGAACCATCCATGCTTATCTATCTGGTAACTCCGTTGTCCTACTGGGAGACTTTTATGCTCAAATGGGCAATGACAGTAAGACCTGTAGGGGTGTGATTGGGAGGAATGGCCTGCCTGATCTGAACCCGGCTTGTGTTCTGTTATTGGACTTCTGTGCAAACCAGTTTGTCCATAACAAACACCATGTAAAAGCAAAGCTGACCATTTACCAGTCGACTCACTGTACATCTCTACCCTCTCACCTATGGTCACAAGCTTTGGGTAGTGACCGCAAGAACGAGACTGCAGATACAAACAGTGGAAATGAGCTTCCTCCGAAGGGTGGCTGGGTTCTCCCTTAGAGATAGGGTGAGGAGTGCAGTCAGTTGAGAGGGGCTCAGAGTAGAGCTGCTACTCCTCCACATCGAAAGGAGCCAGTTGTTGTGGTTCGGGCATCTGACTAGGACGCCTCCTGGGCGCCTCTTGGGTGAGGTGTTCCATGAGAAGGCCCCAGAGCAGTCCCAGACCAGCAAAGAAATGTAATTTCTCCAGTGTGTCCTGGGTCTGGACCGGATATGGATATGAACTAAGCTTCTTCTTCGAAGGATGGATTTTGATGGATGGACTGCGACATCTGACTGTTTTGTAAATAGTTGTTTTCTAAATTTGTGCAGAAGTTTTTGAAATTTAGAATTTGTTCATTGTATGTAGTTGTATGTATGTATGTTATATGTTTTATGCAGTTTTACCAGTTTAAAAAACATCTACTCAGATTTTATGCTTTTATATCAAAATGGGAAAAAAAAAATCTACAATCACTTGTGAGGCTGTACTAAAAATCACACCAATCAAGGAAAGGTAAAAAGTTTTTAAGGTGAAATATGAAAAGGTAAAATCAAAAGTAGTGAATTTCACAGACAGTTCCACCATTTAACTTTAAACTAATTGAATTGATTTTGACATTTACTAAGGAGCAAATGAGCCAGTGAAAAATAGCAAGCAAAACTTAACAAACGTCAGTTTAAATTTTCAGTAGCCCAACTAATATAAAAATCTAAATCACAGCAGAACAGACAGGATGATGAAGGAGAATGGAGAAACCATACCTGACAGGAGAACAGGGCTGGGGTCAGCAGATCACAGATATTGAAGGAGACCGGAGGACCAGTCCAGTTACTCTGGGCAAACATGTGGAGACATGAGACAGCCAAGGCCAAAACTGCCAACTCCCTGCGGCCAGAGGGACAAGACACACACTAGATTTACTGCACAGAAACATTGCAGAGAAATTATATCTAATGATACTTTTCAGCTTTGAGAAAAACAACCTTATTTGAGAGATGCTCACACAAGTTTCTAGGAAAATATACAGACAACAGCCAGTTAACTCTCTGCGCAATGAAAGGGATTAAAAAACAGACAACCATCGAAATGCTTTTCTGCCTTTCAATTAGGATGAGAAAACGATGGGAGGGTGATGGAAGAGAGAAGAAAGGACCGAATCATGATGTGGGGTGAAGGAGGAGAGCGAAAAGCGAGAGATGCTAACCCATCCTTATTAAAGAATTAATATTTCATGACAAAAGGAATAGGGGTGGTGAATGGAGAGAAAGCAAATACTCTTGAGGACCAGTACTCCCACTGTCTATCACTGGGTCAGCATGGAGGTGTTAATTAATCCTCTCTTCAGAAAACTTACATTTATACCCTCTTATTTATTCAAGATGACAGAAGAAACAAGAGAACTGCCCCTTGATTCTCCAAGACTCTAAACTGCCATGTTGGTGCTCAGGTTTGACTGACAGCTGATACTGCAGGATGGTAATAAAAACAGACCAGACCTGGTGCCTGTAGCTTATAAGACAAGGAAAGATTTTTAATACTGCCATTATTAAAATAGAACAACCACAATTTAACGACTTTGACAGGAAACTGCTGTCAAAATGTTAAAGCATGTTACAAGGTAGCTGTGCCTAGCATGACTGCACCCTGAGACCCTAATGTATACATGCTGGAGAGATTATATCTCTTGGCCGGCCTGAGAACGCCTTGGGGGTCCCCCCGGATGAGCTGGCGGAGGTAGCTGGGGAGAGGGACTTTAAATGGAAAGTGTCTTTAAAAGCCACCTTGAGCGATAAGTTCAATGAAAGAACAACACAAGATTTGATGTACAGTAACTTCTACAAATACTGATATCCATCGCGTCTATAACTTGGCAGGACAGTGTTAAGCCTATTTTTAATTTGAGAAAGACGTGGAGTAAAAAGCACTAGACTTCCAGTGAAAAGGATTTATGTGAAATTCAGTAATAGCATCTTGTAAACGTACTGCATCTTTTAAACTAAAAGCCAGTATTGGTGAAATTTCAAAATTGCTCCTATATTACCTGTTGGTCTGGTTATCATTGGTGCCATCAGTCAGGAATCCTAGTACATGTCTCTCCAGGTAGGACTCGATGTCCTCCCCTTCATGGTAGCTACCATCTCCATTGAGCAGCTCTATCACTTGCATGCTCAGCAGAACTGCTTCAAAGTCCCCTTCCATCAGAGACTCCAGCAGAGGACCTGCCTCTGGAAAACAATCAAGCACAATGACCTTAAGTATGCTTAGATAAGTGAACGTGCTCTACTGTTTGGTTTATGGGACTAAAAAAGGAACACTGTCACACAAAAGAACACTAGAAAAAGATTGTTATTGATCTGTTTTCAACAAAAAAGAACCTGATTAGTTTAAGCTCTGGGATCTATGTCTAGAAAAAAAGTCCAATCTCTACTCATATGGAAACCCTCATAGTCTTTATAAAACATTATAAAACCAAGTATTTAGTATCTCAAAAAATGGCAGATGTCAAAGTCTAAAATATATTAGACTTAAATTGTTTTGATGTAGGAAAAACAGGCAGGCACAAAAACCTCAGTTTTTAACCAATGCCAGACAACTTGGGCAGATCATCTCTAGCAATGCCTGTGGGGGACTCCCTGTCAGCAATGAGAAATACCTACTTACTGGTCCAATTAGGGACAATCATGGACTGGCAGAAAGGAGTTTGGGGATGTGCTGGAACAAGTTTTTCTTTGGTAACTTCTTTTGATGCGTTTATAAAACTCCAAACTGCCATCTTCAGGTCTCTTTATCAATGCTCTGTGGGGTTGAGTGTGGGTTTTGATGGGGTCACTAAAACAACAGTTGGAAACTGCTGAAGAAGCCCTACTGTGGTCCTGACCTTTTGCTGTGTGGTGCTAAATTCTGAACCATCACCATCAGCCAATTCACCACTCTTTGGTGATTTAAGAGGAAGACAAATACAATGAAGATTAACTGCTCCAATCTCGGTTTCCCTGATGTGACTGTGACGGCCAGCACAGTCCTTGGAATTCTGCCCAAAAAGTGCAGTTCTTTTCCCCACATAAGACCAAATGTCCTTTAATAATTTTTAAAGGGACCAACCGATACTTCCCCCCGATTACATCCATTTATCTGCCCTACCCTCGAGACTTGTTGAGTTGTACATTCTTGTGGCAGGTTCCTCGCCTCGGCAGAGGACCTCTAAAGCTCTGTTTGACTGCTAAGTTATTTGTTTAACTCCCTGGCCAAAGACCTTGTTGCAAACTTAATCAGTCCGGGCTACTGTACAACATTAAGAATATAGCAGGTAACTCTCTGGGCAGTATTTACTTTTAAGGGGGTAGTATTGTATTTTGTATATACTCTGTCCTCCAAAAGTATTGGAGCAGTGAGGCCAATCCATTAATAGTTGCTGTAGTCTGAAAACATTTGGGTTTGATATTAAAAAATTTATATGAGGCAAAAGATTGAAGGTTTTTACATCTGGATCTGATACACAGTTCAGGAACACGTGGTTGGTTTTTTTGGGGGGGTTTTTTGGGGGGGGTGTTTCCTGTTACACTGATTATTCAAACAAATAGCACTGAATGTCTACTCGGCTTCAGATTTGGGTTTTGCCTGTGCAGACTGTGCTTTTGCAGTTAGAGGAGTAACAAACATGAAAACCAGTGAGCTGTCTTGGGTGAAAAACAAGAGAAGAGGCAAAATCAATCACAGCCATTGCACAAGCACTGGCCATAGCCAGTACAAGCGTTTGGAACATCCTGAAGAAGTCGTCACTAGTGTTCTAAGTAACAGATGTTGAACAGGTAGACCAAGGAAAACAACAGCAGTTGATGACAGAAACATTCTAAATGCTGCACAGAACCTTAAACAACTGTTAGTGACATCAGCAACAACCTTCAGAGTGCAGGAGTGAAGGTATCACAATCCACTGTTTGCAGAACACTTCATGAACAAAAGTACAGAAGCTCCACCAGAAGACGTAAACTACTAATTAGCAAGAAGAACAGGAAGGCTAGGCTGGAATTTGCCAAGAAAAACTGAGACAAGCCTCAGAAATTCTGGGACAAAGTTTGTGATACAGTGGTGTAAAGCATGCCACTAATGGATTCTAGAGTGGTGGAGACGTGTTCTCTGGAGTGACAAATCACACTTCTCCATCTGGCAATCCAATGGAGGAGTCTGGGTTTGGTGGTTGCCAGGGGAACGGTACCTGTCTGACTGCATTGTGCCAAGTGTAAAGTTTGGTGGTGGGGGGGTTATGGTTGGGGGTGTTTTTCAGGAGGTGGGCGAATATAGTAGTGTATTTTATCTGTTCCAATACGTTTGCTCACAAGAAAAATGAGTGGGTTCAGAGAAAAGGTGCCATCTCCTGAACTGTGTATCAGATCCAGATGTAAATACCTGGAAATAAAAGCTGAGATTTGATCTTATGTCTCATACTGATATTGTGATCAAACCCAAATGTTTTCAGTCTACAGCATAAAAAAGAGGGAAAAAAAGGGATTAGTCTCACTGTTCCAATACTGGACGGGAGTGTATTCATTTAGTTTTTTGTTCTTTTTAAATGTACTTTAAGAGGTTTGTAGTGCACTTGTTTTTACTGTCATTTCCCTGGTTAAAACCCATTTTAATATACTTTAATATAACTTTCAGTATTAAATTTATTTATGTAGATATGTATAGCATTCACTTCGACTGTTTAGTAAAGTTTGCTTCAATGTAATAAAGTTATAAATAACTGGACATGAATAACTTGAGCTTATTAGATAATATTACAATATGTTTCTACCCAGGCAGCTCATTCTAATTCTTTTGACAATATTTTCTTTATAGATATAACAAATTTGGGGTTCAACTTAAAAGAAAGCCAGATGTGAAATGTTAAAGTGAGATCAGAGGTCAAATGTGACATATTTGGATGTAAATTATAATGTGATATTTAGAATCTCCATATACCAATAGCATTTCCTAATTGTTGCCAATAAAAACACAAGCACGAGAAATTAAGGCATAGATAAGACATTTTATTAAAGTTTGACCAAATGAAGGTTTGAGAGGTCAGAGGTTCAAACTAACATATTTTAGAATCCCCATACAGTGGGTACAGAAAGTATTCAGACTCCTTTAAATGTTTCACTCTTTGTTTCATTGCAGCCATTTGCTAAAATCAAAAAAGTTCATTTTATTTCTCATTAATGTACACTCAGCACCCCATCTTGACAGAAAAAAACAGAAATGTAGACATTTTTGCAAATTTATTAAAAAAGAAAAACTGAAATATCACATGGTCATAAGTATCGGTCAGCATGTGGGAAAAAGAAGATCATTCCAGGATTTTTCTTTGTGTAGGACTTTAGTTACAGCTGATTAAATATTCAAAGACAATTGGTGATCCACTTGTAGAAATACTGACGACTCTTAAATGCACTGACCTGGACCCTTTAATATTGCACTGATCCTTTCACATTTAAATCCTATAAGTTGGGGTGGCTGTAGCTCAGGAGGTAGAGCAGGTCACCTGTCAATCGGAAGGTTGGCGGTTTGATCCCTGGCTGCTCTGGGCCGCATGCCAAAGTATCCTTGGGCCAGATACTGAACCCAAGTTGCTCTTCGACGCAAGCGTTGGAGTGTGAATGTGTGTGAATGTTAAACAATAAAAGCACTTAGCTTAGTTACACATGGAAGTGCTTGTATGAATGGGTAAATGCAAGCATGCTGTGTGAGTGCTCAGAGTAGAAAAGTGCTATATAAGAGCTAATCCATTTACCATTACCAGCGCAAACCCCTAAACTGCCATCATCTTCTTTCTTCCCTGTTCTGATACTTGTAGTTTATTAAAAAAATATCATCAAAATGATCTTAAACCTTGTTTGGACTGTTTTTAAAAGCAAAAAAAACAGGTACTAAAGTGCCGACATTATGCTGAAGGACATCTGTTTAAAGTTGAGATTAGTGTAGTCAACTTTCTCCAGTGTTGTTGTTGGGCACTTTTTGATGTATCTCTACAAGTGCCAGGCTCCAGGCTGTCCCGCTTACAATGAACAGCAGATCATTGCTCTCCCATCTGGAATTTCCTGCTTTCTGGCTGAGGCTGAGATGATGAATTCACAGGGTGTGATGCCTGGTGAAACCAAACCTGCAAACTCGACCTTTTCAACTGTCATAACTCATTTTCTTATTCAGCAATTCAGTGAGTGTGGGTAGCACGTAGGAAACGCAGCAGACCGAGTACAGCCGAGAGTGAAGACCACCGTGCTTCTCCGAGGATAGGTCCTCTTTGATCATTGCACGCAACCCCAATGTGCTCAACATAAAAACCTATGTAAGTCTAATGTGCCTTCAAAACAACAAAACAAGTCTTACAATGAAATCAAAAACAATACACACACACACACACACACACACACACAGACGTAAGCCTGTGAGAATAAAAAAAGATTATTTTTGCATAAAGCTGGATCTATTGCTGTTACTAAACAGACGAGTCTTTACTGTAAACACATCAAAAGATGCACTTTGCAAAATCCAGCTGTGTAAGAATGTAAACAAGGTTTCTGGTTTCTGTGCCAAAACACACATTTCTGCTGTGGCCTCCATACGTGAACCGCTAGAGCCCCGCTCTGCCACAGCCCTCTCGCCAACGTGACGATCCGGCCCCACACATTTGATTTGGTTTTGTAGTCATTTTTAATCTAACACCATATTCTCATTAAGTTAATGAGCATAAACAACTCCCCACGGACGCTGCATACACTGTGAGTGTTTGGCTTGCTAACGCTCCAATATGACCCTACACTTGTGTGATGAGGGGGGCCTGCTGGAAAGGCTGATACTGAGATGATGAAAAATGTTGATTTACTGAAGGACAGAGGGCAGCTACAGGGCCACCGCTTGCCAACGAGAAATAATTGTGTTGCCGGGTGCTCCGTTCAACATCTCCCCATCTTTCATTAGCTTTTTATTTGAGCAGGGAGACTGGCTTGGCTCATTAACATTGATTGCTTTGTGTTACCCCAGTTGAGGGACTAGAGCTAGAGGAAGGAAGTAGATTGTGTTCTGAGCTGCATAACAAAGGCAGTCTCCACTACAGTCCTGGTGTACACACAATAATAATAATAATAATAATAATAACAACCTAAACACTGACAATAACTGTGTCATGTCAGAGAAATCATATCAGCTTCAGTCCAGTTCTACCATTATTTTTCCTTGGGGGGGGGGTCTCTTCATATCCAAAAGAAGACCATTAAGTCGACCTCCAGACAGCTCAGCATGTCTTGAATGTTAAAGTTAATATGCAGTTTTTTCACTGCTCAGGGAAATGTAACAATTTCCTGCTCAGTGGTGCAGCCACTTCAAGAGAATCTGCACTTATTACAAAATCACTATTTTCACCATGCAGGTGCTGTTAGGGTTTTAATCATAAGAAAACACTTTACCCTCCTGTTAACCTGCAATGTATCTGAAAGTGTAGAAAGATTAGGTTGTACAAGATTTAAAAATACACAGATTTTTAGAATTCAGGGTCCAAGGGGGAAAAGTCTAAGGACCTGACCTTGAAACTCCCAAACGTGCCAATAAACCAAAAATAATGAGAGCAAATGCAAGATGCAAAAATACTCTGCAGAGCTAAGTGGAGAATCCTCAGAGGCCTTTTATAAACAAGTAGTCTTGCAATCCATTGTTAGGCTGAACTGGGGCCAAACTGTGCTTTGAGCTAAATGTGAATACTAGAGAAAACACTGGTGGAGTCTTCTGCTGGGGACCACGATTGTGATTTGAAGGCAACTGATCCGACAAACATTTCATTAAAAACTAATAATATGAATCTCATGGTGATACTGGCATAAATGTCAGAAGATCTTAAAGATCAGTGACAAATGAGCACGTTCAAAGCCTTGATATATTCACTGGTCTGGAAAACAAGGTCTGGGACAGTGAAAGGCATTGTTACATGGAAGTACACGTGTGAAGAATAAAACACTGCTAATTTACCATCTATATACCCAATCACATGCTTCTGATTGGTAAATTTTAAAAAATGCAAAGAATTGGCATAATTAGTGCAGTCGAACAGCTGCTGTGCTAGAGTTAACAAGGGCTCCGAATGGCATCAAAGAGAAGGAAAGGGACTCTTCAGAAAAAAACTACTGCCTCCTGGCAGTCGAGCTTCTAGGTAGCACAAATCCCCTCCGAGTACAAGTTCTTGAACACATAATTACCAGGTCTCGGTAGATCTTAATGGTGTGCACATGAGCCTCAGTGACTTCATTCACCATATCAATTCAAAAACAAATGGCTAAGGAAGGACCGGGAATAAGAAACGCTAAAATTATAATAAACATAAACCACAGAGAATACCATCAACTTTCGGTGCTTGGCATTATTATGGTAAGAACGAAGTCATCTGAGATTTTTAGTAGATGCCTCTATGGTGTGAATTTGAACATCCTGGGTCACATGGTTCTCGAGTTATCGCATTCACAAAACTGAAAATGGCCCACCTGCCCACCCGGCGGGGTGACCACAATACCGCTTCAGCCTTCTGAGTCTGAGGGGCCAAAACGAACACACACAAACAGCTCAGTTTGTTACTCAGTTTATGACTTCGGTGTTTTAATTCTCACATTTCAGCGATCTACAAAACTCTACAACTCTACAAACACACAACAGATAACTACAATAGCAAATACCCAGATGCTCTCACTCACAGATTGAATGGCAGATTTCTTATTATGATAACACAATATAAAAAAATCTATATGTCACCAACATAGCTTGATCTATGAGGAAGTGCCTCAATAAAATCTGTGGGTATTTTATCCACACAGGGGTGCGTACTAACCCTAACGCAAAGGGAGCTGCTGGGACTGCACCGTTTTCTAAAAGAGGTCTCTTGAGTGAGAAAGAAAGCTGACCCCACCCCACACAGTCTGTCACTTCTTACTCTGTGATCAGCATACGTACATATGAGAAATCACAGCACGTTTAGTTTTTAACATGCACGCTTGCTCTTCTTTTTGGTTTTGTCAGACATCATCAGAGGAGAGCAGCTACTTGAAAAACATGAATGAAGATATCTGTATGCTCTCTTACAGCCAGCAAGAACATTAAGCACACTCTGCATGTTGCTGAGACAATTAGAGTTAGAATCTAGTGAGGAAATAACAATGATAGCCTGCAGCTGCTTATTCACAATGTTGGGAGATCTGCGTTAGTGTGTCTGTGGCGTATCTATTCAGCCGTGTGGCAGTGCTTTTCCCTGCAATGTTAGAGACACTTTCAGTGAGGAAAGCAGAGAAATGAGCAGCTGGCTTTGTCTCATATTTTTTTGTGGATCTCCAGAAACAACGGGAAAGTTGATTTGCACGACGTGTCCCTGTTAACATTGCCGTGGACCGTCAAATCCAGACACCATAGCTGCGTCCAAGACGGTCTCACATTCGGACATGAAGTTAGATTTATGTCCCGCACGGCCATACCGCCGGGTCAGTCACATGATCCCTTAACCGTCCCCTCGGCTTTAATAAACACTTGAGGTGCGACTGGTGCTGTAAAGGAGGTGTGGAGATTCTCATCTGACCGCTGATCTAATGAAACCCAGGGGCTGTCATAACAGCACGGCGAGGAGGGAGGGAGAGGACGAGAGGAGGAAGGCTCTGGCTTTATGAGGGGAAATGAAAGCCTGAGGTATGGCCACATGTTTAATGACATTTCAGCTACTCTTCAGGTCTACCAATGAAATGGCAGCAATTATGGAAAACAAGGCAGAGGCCCTCAAATTAGTCCATAATTCATAAAGGTTTGGGCAATGAGCTACAGTTAATAAGGCAATGGGGAATAGAATTTGCAAAAGCATACAGGGCTGAGCAGCAATATAGACTCAAGACGAAAGATCAAATGGGCACACCAGTTTCTTTACTGTGTATGAGTTAGTGACCAACTAAAACTGCACACAGGTACCGGCTGGTTGTCTATACTGATTAATAAGTAGGGATGCTCACACAGCTTTGTTAGTCTGGCTTTAATTCTGAGTGTTACGCCCTACGATCACCTGCCCCCTACACCACCTCTGATAACACATAAATATGGGGGGGGGATGATAATAAATCTTGCCACAAGGCTTACACAGTAGAGGGAATATAACAACAATGGTTCATAATCCATTATCTGCCAAGAAAGCCAGACAACGTACACAACCTCATGTCATTTGGCTCAACATTATGCTTTGTATTGCTAGAAAATAGGAAGTGATAAGTTTTATTAAGAGAAGAAAAAAGCAAAGTAAAATAAGAACCAAATGAAAGCAGTATGAATGTAACAGAGGAAAATTACAAAGCAACAGAGAAGCTCTTTTTCACCTGCCGGTGCAACAATGCTGTGGAACTGTGCAATTCACCAAATTCAGAGATAAAAAAGAACCCAGGAATAAATTGCTGTCTCTACTTTTCACAGCCACAGAGAATTTACAAAATCTAACTTTTTAAAAACAGGACCAGTGATTTATATTTTTCACAGTTTAACAATATGTTTACCGCTGACCAGTGTGCAAAGCTGGAGCCTAAACTGAAGCAAATTAACCAAATCACATTAAATACAGCACTGGATGAATGATGAAGTAGTAACGATGTTGCGGGAGGCAATATTCAGCTATATCAGACACAAACTGGCTTCTTTGCTGTTGCTAGAGCAAAACCCAAGGAGACAGTACTGATGTTTAAATGTAAAAATATTATACTGATATTCCATTCATATAAATCAGCCACAACATTAAAACCAACCACCTAAGATTTGTCCTTGTGCCAAAAACAGCTCTCGAGCATCTGGGCATGGACATGGGAGCTCTGTGATGTCATGCAGCGGTATGTTGCTTATGGGGATCAGGCTGTTTCCTGGTTTGCCTGGATTGGATTGGCTCTGGGAATTTTGAAGGCCCAGTCAACCTTCTGGGCTCTTCTTTAAGTGCTTGAGGAAAAGCTAGCATTTACAAGTTTTATATCAGCGCAAGAAGAACAGCATGTGTGTCAGTACCGATCGCAGGTCAATGAACAACGTATTCTTTACTTTCTGCAACTACAAGAGTTTGCTGTCAGTACTTTAAGGGAGTACTGATTCTTTATGTTTTTGGTAAATAAATAAATGAAAATACTGTCATTTCTTTTAAAACACTGGCCATAATTCTGTTACAGTTAATGCAGTCTAATGATAGATGACAAACTAACATAGATGATAGTCAGCTGACTGATGTCGGCCCAACATGACAGCTCCACAGAAGTATAGCCAAAATATCTTTATGAACAGAAAATATATTTCACCATCACTATTTCATAGAAGGAGGTGATGTGTCATTCACTTGATGTACAGTAAGAGCGTCTGTTATTGTGTTACGACGAGATTCCACCTCATGTTTTACTTCCTTCTGATTGTTTCCCAGATTCACCTCAGTTGTACGGAATAGCACACATTGGAGTTTAGGCTCTATCGTGACCTTACTGTCAAAGCAAAGTGTCGTCACACTGGGGAGAGGGCAGCCTGACCTGAGGTCTGTCCTGGTGATATACTCTCCACTCCCATTTTAACTGCACTGCACAGTTTTCCTTTGGCTGAGGCCAGGCTGAGGCTTTGTAATGTGGACACATCGTGTGCAGTAGCAAACAGTCAAGTCCATAAGTATTTGCTTCTGTACACCACCACAGTGGACGTCAATTCAAGGGGTTTAACAAAAGTATTGCGTCAACTGCTTCGTTACCAGATGAGGCCGGTTTCCTCATCACGCAACGACAAATTAAGCAGAGAAAATATTTGGAGTATTGAATTTACATTTGGCAGCTGTTCCCTGAATCTCTCAACATGAGGTGCAAAGAGATGTCGATGCAAGTGAAGGAGGTCATCATATGGCTGAAAAACCCAAAGAAACTTATCTGGTCCATTCTTAAAAAAGAACAACAGGCCAGCGCAGTCACACCAAAAGATCGGGAAGAGAACAGAAGACGAATAACGTGGATGATTTTTTAACCGAGGAGAGAATTCTGCAAACAAAAACCCTTATGCAACATCTAGACAAATCAAGAACACTCTCGCATTACTCTAACATTATTGTTAACATCTACAATCAAGAGACGCCTTCATGAACTCAAATACACAGGGTTTACAGTAAGGTGCACAACACTGGTTACCTTCAAAATCAACAAGATGAGATTGACTTTGCCAGAAAACAGAAAAAGGGCCGGTCCAGTTCTCAAAACATTTTTGTAACAAGATTAACGTGTACCAGAATGATGGAGAAGGAAAGGAACAGCTTATGATTCAAAGCATACCAAACCAGGCAAAGTTATGGCATGGGCATGCGCTGTATGGCTGCCAACAGGACCGGGTCACTACTGTTTCTTGGTGATATGACTGCTGACAGAAGTAGCAGCATGAATTGTGAAGCGCGCACACACACACACACACACACACACACACACACACACACACACACACACACACTGCTTAGATTTAGCCAACTGCTGCAAAACTGATCAGATTGCACTTCACAGTGCAAATGGATAACAACACTGCAATATTAACTGTAGAGTTTCTCAAGGCAAAGAAATGGGATATTCTTCAATGGCAAAGTCAGTCAGCTGATCTCAGCCCAATAGAACGTACATTTCAATCACTAAATACAAAACTGAAGGCAGACAGACCCACAAACAGGCAGAAACTGAAGGTAGCTGCAATAACATCCTGGCAGAGCATGTCAAGGAAGGAAACTCTGCATCTGCTGATGTCCATGAGTTCCAGACTTCAGGCAGTCTCTGACTGCAAAGGAGTTTTATCCATGTATTAAAAACAATTCTTAGATTTAAAAATATGTTTGTCCAATTTATTGAGCCCCTGTGAATGGAGGCCTATGTATAAAAAGGCTGTAATTCCTACACAGTTAAGCAAAAGTATTGCTTAACCCATTGAATTCAAGCTGAATGTGAATTAAAATCCACCGTGGTGGTGTAGAGACAAGATACAAAGATGGCACCAGTGTCCAAATACTTATAGACATAATTGTATTTGATCACGATGCATTCACGTTTACATCAGCTATTATCAAGCACTCTGTTGTTGAACTGCGGCTTTCAAAACATCTAAATGTAAAGCGACTCCATAGTCAATGCAGCAAAAACACAAACTCTGACATAACAGCTGATATTAGCTGACAGTTAAAGTTAACCTAGGAAAAATAGCCAGTATGTATAATCAGTACACAGCTGGAAAAATCTCACCAAGATTTTTACAAACACATTTAAATTTATAGAAAGCAAAGCACTAACCAATATATGCTGGCTCATGGTGCTGCATCTGTCCAGTTCTCGTCCCTGCCCATTTTCAGAGGAACGTTTCTGTTTGTTAAACCAATTAACATTGACCTAAGAATCATTCAAGCATAAAAAGGCACATTAATCACACAACTTAGCAAAGCACAAATTTTAAATTGTATCTTTTTGGGCACTTTTTCAAGAGCTATTAGTTAAAAATCTGACATCTCTCAGTATGGTGCGCAGTGTGTCCTTAAAAACTTTGAGGAAACTCTACCAGCAGAGGAAGACGCGGCAGATGAAAAAAAGAAAAAATTTTCAGCAGAAAAACAGCATCAGACACAGGACCTGAGAGATGCATCTGGCACTCCAACTGATCCTTCTCAGGGGTGGACGTCAACGAACAGCCAGAAAAGGCTGAGGTACGCCACAATACACAAGAACTGGACTGAAAATCAGTGACAACGGGTCTGATGGAGTGACAAATCCAAATTTGACGCCAGTGTTGGGATCTTGTCAAAATTGATAGAATCATGAATGCAGAAAGGGGCCAGTAAGAGTTTGATCCACTATCCACAACACTATCAGGAGAGCATCGGATTGGTAATGGCTTAATTTTTCAGCATGAAAATGATCCTAAACACACCATCAGTGCAATAAAACCATATCTGGATAGAAAAACACACAATGGAGCCTTATCAGTCATGGACTGGCTGACAGTAACAGGTGAACAAAGGTAGCCTAGTGCCTCTGGTTTGTACACCACTAAGTCTTCAACTGTGTATTCATCACTTCGTACAGAACTGTGGGCAGACCTTTATTACCAGCACAGCACAACCACATCATGCATTGAAATTCCCAGTAAGGAAAAGCAGCTCCTCTGTTTGCCCCCATTCATACCACACTAACACACCGGCATCATGACAATCAAATGCACAGCACTGATTTAGAGTTTCCAGCCCTATTTACTCATTTATTATCTTTTCCACAGACACAGTTTTTTGTATTTTTGACAGTGACCAAAAAACAAAAAAAAAACAAACACTACATCTGTGGAAGAGCAGATGCAATGGTGTACAGGGGACTTTTCGTTTTTTGTACTGCTGGGCAGCTTAGAAGCAGAACAAAAACTCCAGAAGCATCTTTGAGGAAAAGGTGCCTAATGAAATCAAAGGAAGGGAACAGAAATTTATCATAAATGTTTCAGAATGTCACAATTAAAACAAAGCAAAACAAAACAAAGGAAAAAGCAAAACCTAACCACTCCACCACCAGAGCCCATAAGAAGACAGCAGAGGTGTCAGAGAGATGGACGATGGCCGCACACATCCTGGCATGCAGGGCACTTCAGCAGAGTGCAGCGAACCATTTACAGCCAGGGAACAGAGCTGTCACTCACTGTGAGCTATGCCACAAGTCCCGGTCGAATTTACAGACGGCGCCGTTTCATTTTAACATAGATATCGTGTCACACCGAAATCAAATGAGCTGCAAGTCACTAAGTGGTTGCCCGGCTACAGTGGGAGCCCTGTAATAAAGAGCCTTCAGTGTTTTAGGCTGTTTTATTCCAGTCTCAGTCTCCCAGTACAAAAGAGTGTCTGGGGCAAAGTTTGAGCACAAAATGTAATGCTTTGATTCATATTAATTGATAACTAACAATCTGGCCATCTCGGAATAGAAAATGTTGGTTAAAAGATGTATTTACAGAACTGACAGTGGACGGATCTTTTATTCTGGTCAGAAACTGACTATCCCATAGATAATACATTTCCAGAGAGTTGTGGAATATTCTGCTTTAAGGCTGCACTATTAGCCCCTTGACTTAAGTTTCCTTCTTATCTCCACTGAAAAATTACGCTATTCTCATTAATGCTAATGCACTGTCAGTTGTTGCGGTGGAAATATGATGTGGTCCAGGAACAAACCGTGCCCAAGTCACACTACAGACCAGCTGTTATCCGGCAGAAATCTCCCACTGTGCCTGTTTAAAGCTGGCAGGTCGCTGCTAACAAAGAGAGCACTAGTTTGACAGCACTGTTTAATGCTGGGTATCTACCGTCGGGGCTTGTGGCAGCTGTGGCTCGGTTTCAGGGTTCCAGAAGCCGCTCGAACCGACCCGACGCAGGTGTACGGAAAGAAGACGTCATGCCAGGCTGATGATAAATGCCGCCAGAAAAAACGACTTAGCTTTCTTTATTTCATCTAGCTGTTCAACACAACATAACAACAACATAGTTTCCGTTCAGTTATCTCGGTTGTCTCCAGCGAACTAAAAGCTAACATTAGCTAATATTTAATTTTATTTTTAAATCGACTTTATTATTTCATGAAAATAAATCCCATTTATACCGAATAGCACAGTAATATGCAAAATTCAAAATCGCTCTCCAATATTACAAGACGAGAAATCTGTAAGTAATGCCGCTGAATACATCCCCAAAAAATAAATCGGGTCTGCATGAAGTCCTCATGAGCGCCAACGGCACGTAGCGTAGCTAACAGTTTGCTTGGCACGTAATAAATGAGCATGAACTCATTTAAACTGTTGCTCTGCCCATCAAAGCTTTCATTAGCATGCCATTAGAAGTCCTGTCATTAACGTTACCGGTTACAGTTACACTAGTGCTGTGACCGTCAAATGCTTGTACACCGATACGATTTAAATGCTCCGCAACAATACGTAACTGACGAAGCAGACGACATAAACAT
>JAMQGT020014292.1:0-32873 GCA_024447675.2 Pterophyllum scalare
AGCGCGTGCACACACACACACACACACATACACACACACACACTGCATTACAATAAGAGTCGTGAATCCATCTGTGATGGTGTACTGCTATAACCTCAAAACCTCTCAAAATGACCTGAGAAGAGTGTGTGTGTATGTGTGTGTGTGTGTGTGTGTGTGTGTGTGTGTGTGTACAGACCGTTCTCCTGATGTGGAGAACTACTGGGAAGATGATGATGACAGCTTTTCCTCCGAACAGGAAGGAAGTGACGACGCAGTCCCACCTCAGGTGACCACACCTGTCTCACATCACACCTGTCTGATTAGGCGGTGGCCATGGCTCAGGATGTTAAATAGAATTTGGCAGGGTTGGTGGTTTGATTCCTGGCTGCTCCGGTCTGCGTCCCAATGGATCCTTTGGCAGGATGCTGAACCTCAATTGCTCCTGATGTGTTCAGAGTGTGAATGTTAGATAGAAAGTACTTAGATGTAGAAATGCTCAAGTAGAAAAGAGCTATAAGAACCATTTTTTTATATAAATACGACCACAACCACCATGTCACTGAGACATAATCTCAGAGTTCTGTATTTTCATAGTTAAATTTTATTGAAGCTGAAAACCTGAAAGGGACAGGTAACATTTTTAACTTGGTAGATCTCAGGAACTTTTAATGCACCTCGAAACACACAGAGGTGGGAGGCATGGCAAATGGCTGAAACCTTTTCTTTTCTTGTAGCAAAATCTTAAGATTGGGGTGCTGCATTAACCCTGTAGGTCAAAACAACAACAACACTACCTCCTGTTAATGTTGCAGACTGAGAATTCCTCTGAGTTACTGCATATCTTATATTAAGTGTAATAGTATTATGGTAGCTTCTGTGGTTCCTTGCTTCGCCTGACAGTTTGAATCATTTGTTTATGAGTGTTGTGTTCAGGGTACTTTACATATAGGGTTTGATGAGACTATGTCATGCCTCACATTAATCCATAAAACAAACAGAAAGGTTTAAATTCAATTCACTTTTATTTATATAGCACCAAATCACAACAAGCAGTCTCCTCAAGGTGCTTCCATGATTTTTACTGAGTTTTTCACCATTTGTGGAGGATCAGTTTGACTGTAACTGCTCATCTGAAAGCTGAACGAGCTTCTAACCATCTGCTGATTTTCTCCTCACATTAGACTTCATAACGCTGATTTTCCCCCTTCAGGACATGTTTGATGATGATGATGATGTCCAGGGAAAGATAAAGAAGTCTCACAGGAAAATGATCCGAACGTCCTCACTGACTCAGGTGAGGACCAATCAGAGTGGTTGATTGTTGAAGAGCTGAAGCAGTTTTGTGTGTGTTTTCACTTTTCTTTTGTTTTTCTGTCATTCAGCAGCCGAACTTCAAGCAGAAGTTTGTGGCTCTGCTGAAGAGATTCAAAGTCACTGATGAGGTTTGTGCTCAACACACCTTCATCGCCTTCAACATTCATCTGCAGGAACTAGAGCTATTTATTTGAAACCGGGGTATCCTCTGGTGCCAGATGACTGCCCTTTATCAGATGGATGTATGGATAGCTGGATGGATGGATGGATGGATGGAAGGATGGATGGCTGGAAGATTGATGATTGATGAATGATAAATGGACGATGGATCGATGGATGATGTTGGATAGATGGATGGATGGAGGATGGATGAATGATAGATGGGCGGTGGATGGATGAATGGTGGATGATGCTAGATGGATGGATGGGGGATGGATAATATAGCCACATCAAAGTAATGGGAAAACTTGGAACAGCATTTCTTGTAACATCAGTAAGAATCATAAGATCAAAGGATCGAGTATATGTACTCTAACAGCGTATCTAACAGGGAGATTTAGCCACAGTGACAGATGCACGTGCTGCTCTGTGTCTCTTGTGCTTAAAGTGTCACTTTGATGGTTTTCAGCTCATGTGGTGCAGAAAGCTCTTTCAGCACACTCCTGCAGGTTTCCATCTTTACATGGATTCATAACCATCACCATGAAATGCTTTGGACAGTTGCTTCTTTTCCCTTTTGAAGTTTGCAACTTGATGTGTTGTCAGAAAAACATCCTGTCTTCAGTGACGATAATCAGTGAGCTCCTCTGGAGCATATGATTCTAATGTCACAATGCTGGTTATTAATTCCCATTCCCATATATGAGCGAAACATCCAGAATAAAGAGTACAAAAAGACAAATTCCTTTCTCTGTTTTATAGAAATTTTTTTTTAAATATTTTGGGGTTTTTTTCATCATTTTTATTGTAGACTGGATAATTTAATCAAACACACTTTTCCTGGGTGAAGTCAGTGAAAATAAAGGCATAACCTTCAGCCTTGTAGGACCTTAGCTGTAAAGTGGGATCTCTGTTCTGTAAACCTGATCTGATTGTGTCCTGCAGGTTCTGGACTCAGACCCTGTTGGTCAGAGTCAGGAGGCTGAGGAGGACCTGGACCTCCTGTACGACAGCCTGGAAGTTTACAATCCAAGTGACAGTGGCCCTGAGCTGGATGACAATGACAGCATCCAGAGCACGCCCAAACCCAAACTCAGGTGAGGATGAAACACACCTGGAACACACCTGTCGGCATTCACAGCTCATCAAGCTGGAGAGGAAGTTTGGTTGTGATTGGCTGTGGGTCTGCTGGTTCCAAGTGTAACCAGATGACAATCTCTAGTCAAAATATTAGTGATTTATCAAAGTCTCCATTCAAAGGGGACATGCTCTGGTCTTTTCCTGAACTCCACTAGAGTAACTTTAAATGGTTCAATACAACCCTCCCCTCAGGTTATTGCCTGTCTGCAGCTTTGTGCAGTGACCCTGATCAGTGACCACCATCAGTGATTCCTGTGCTGATCAACAGAGAAACATAAGAGACATAAAACATGTCAGACTGACATTTAACAAGAGCAAGAGCAGTTTCCTGATGAATAATGGAAGATTTTTATACATTTAAAAAATTACAAAAACCTGTGTTTTTAAAATTCCTATCATGATCATTTTAATATATGACTTCATCTGAGGTCTGTGATGGTGTCCAGGAAGCATTGCTCTGCAATTGTTGTGTTTATGACTCCGTTGGCTGATGTCAGTTGCAGCTGCTGTTGCTGTGATGCGGTTTTCTGTCTACAGGCCATTCTTTGAGGGCGTCTCTCAGTCGAGCTCTCAGACTGAGATTGGGAGTGTCAATAGTCAGCGGAGCCAGCAGAGAGAGAGGACTGCAGCTGTAAGTGAAGTGCAGCATCATCATGTGAACATCCAGAAAATGAAACTACTGTCAGGAGATATATACATTACATTAACATCAGTATATGATTAGGTTCAGGTTAGGTGTTTTGGCATATGGTATATGACTTCTTTAAGATATGATCATTCATATGATTATTCATGGTAGGAGAAGGATTTTAAATTCACTGCTCATTAAGCGGACGGAGCTGTCCATGGTGCTGAATATAGACCTGTTTGAATCTCAGTCTCCACTTACTGCCAGACTGGAATATTACGGAAAATACCTGCAGACAGTACTCGTGGTTGAATAAAAGGCACAGCCAACTGTTTATTTGGAAAATAAGAAAATGGACATTTTTTAGAGACAATTAAAATTCTACCAAAAATACTTGAACATCAGTCAGAACTTCAGCAAAGGAAACAAAAACGTTTAAAGACCAGTACTTTATTACTGCACTTTTCTTTAATGCTATCAATATTCATGATTTATTTTATTTGATGGAATTTGTTAGATGAACGAAATACATGTCTATTTGCAGGGAGGATCAGACAAGTCCTCAGCATATTTAAAACTCTGTCGACCCCTGCAGGTTAAACTGTGTAACTGACTTCTGTTGACATTAAACAGGTGGCAGATCTACAAGTCTGTGAGGAGGCCAGAGGAGAGGAGGCCGGGCCAGGGGTGACTCTGAATCACACACACACACACACACACACACACACACACACACACACACACACACACACACACACACACACACACACAGAGGCAGGGTTTCTGTTGCATGTTCTTCTTCTTTTCCACAGGAAGCTGAAGATGAGGTTGCTGAAGCAGGCCCAGTTGCCAAACTATGTAAAACAGAGTCCCAGACACACATGTCACCAAGGTACTGCTGCTGGATCAGTGGTGATGTTAATTCAATTCAGTTTTATTTATATTGTACCAAATCACAACAAACAGTCCCCCCAGGACACTTTATGTTGTCAGGTAAAGACCCTACAATGATACAGAGAAAACCCAACAGTCAAAACAACCCCGTATGAGCAAGCACTTGGTAACAGTGGGAAGGAAAAACTCCCTTTTAACAGGAAGAAACCTCCGGCAGAACCAGGCTCAGGGAGGGGCAGTCATCTGCCACAACTGGTTGGGGGTGAAGGGAGAGAGACAGGACAAAAAGCATGCTGTGGAAGAGAGACAGAGACTAATAATAACTAATGATTAAATGCAGAGTGGGGTATAAACAGAGAGAAAAGAGATGAATGAAGAAGAAACACTCAGTGCATCATGGGAGCCCATCAGCAGCCTAGGTCTATTGCAGCACAACTACTGGAAGGTTCAGGCTCACCTGATCCAGCCCTAACCATAAGCTTGATCAAAAAGGAAAGTTTTAAGCCTAATCTTAAAAATAGAGATGGTGTCTGTCTCCTGAATCCAAGCTGGGAGCTGGTTCTACAGAAGAGGGGCCTGAAAGCTGAAGGCTTTTCCTCCCATTCTACTCTTAAGTATCCTAGGAACCACAAGTAAGCCAGCAGTCTGAGAGCAAAGTGCTCTATTAGGGTGATATGGCAGTGACGTCAAGAATCAAGAGAATCAAGAATCAAAAAGAATTTCAATATACGTCAAGACATACAATGAAATTGCATTCCAGAACATTCATCCAAGAGGACAGACAAAACTAACAAACAGGGGACATAAGTGTCTGCGGCCGCTGCCACAAGGGCGCTGCTGACATTACCTTCAGCAGTGCTCCAAAAGCTTCAGATGCTGATGTTGGTGTTTCCAGATGTTTGAGCTCTTGTGCACAGCTGTTGTAAAAATGCCTCGTCTATGCTCCTTCTGCAGTAAGACAGGAAGTCAGGCATCTCGTCACCCGTGGAACATCGCTTTGAAGGACAGACAGAACTCGAGAGGGACGGACCGAACGAGCAGCTTCGACAGTGAGACATCATCTGACTGCAGGATACCTGCTCCACAGGTGAGACAGTATCAGTTACAGGGGCTTAGTATCAGCGGCAGTTTTAACATACAGCGGTTGGACAATGAAACTGAAACACCTGTCATTTTAGTGTGGGAGGTTTCATGGCTAAATTGGACCAGCCTGGTGGCCAATCTTCATTAATTGCACATTGCACCAGCAAGAGCAGTGCATGAAGGTTCAATTAGCAGGGTAAGAGCACAGTTTTGCTCAAAATATTGCAATACACACAACATTATGGGTGACATACCAGAATTCAAAAGAGGACAAATTGTTGGTGCATGCCTTGCTGGCGCATCTGTGACCTAGACAGCAAGTCTTTGTGATGTATCAAGAGCCATGGTATCCAGGGTAATGTCAGCATACCACCAAGAAGGATGAACCACATCTAACAGGATTAACTGTGGACGCAAGAGGAAGCTGTCTGAAAGGGATGTTCGGGTGCTAACCCGGATTGTATCCAAAAAACATAAAACCACGGCTGCCCAAATCACGGCAGAATTAAATGTGCACATCAACTCTCCTGTTTTCACCAAAACTGTCCGTCGGGAGCTCCACAGGGTCAATATACACGGCCGGGCTGGTTTCAATGGTGCAAGGAGCAAAAATCTTGGGCTGTGGACAATGTGAAACATGTATTGTTCTCTGATGAGTCCATCTTTACTGTTTTCCCCACATCCGGGAGAGTTACGGTGTGGAGAAGCCCCAAAGAAGCGTACCACCCAGACTGTTGCATGCCCAGAGTGAAGCATGGAGGTGGATCAGTGATGGTTTGGGCTGCCATATCATGGCATTCCCTTGGCCCAATACTTGTGCTAGATGGGCGTGTCACTGCCAAGGACTACCGAACCATTCTGGAGGACCATGTGCCTCCAATGGTTCAAACATTGTATCCTGAAGGCGGTGCCGTGTATCAGGATGACAATGCACCAATACACACAGCAAGACTGGTGACTCCCATGGCCTGCACAGTCACCAGATCTAAATATTATTGAGCCACTTTGGGGTGTTTTGGAGGAGTGAGTCAGGAAACGTTTTCCTCCATCAGCATCACGTTGTGACCTGGCCACTGTCCTGCAAGAAGAATGGCTTAAAATCCCTCTGACCACTGTGCAGTACATGTATATGTCATTCCCAAGACGAATTGACGCTGTATTGGCCGCAAAAGGAGGCCCTACACCATACTAATACTTATTGTGGTCTAAAACCAGGTGTTTCAGTTTCATTGTTCAACCCCTGTATTTCACCACTTGATGTCAGAGGTGCTGCAGGTGGTTCATTTTAGTCACCTTTTTATTCTCAGAGTCTGTTTGTTTGTCTGTATGTTTGCTGGTGGGTTCAGATATAGGTCAAAACCAGGTTTTGATTAATCATTAATTAATCATTACAGAGGCTGTGATGTAACAGCAGGAGACCTGAGTGTGTTGCTAGCAGAGGCACTTACCTGTTTCTTTTTCTTTGCTCGCTTTGAGACACTCATCCACCCCCCAGACCACCAGGTTACAGCTCCACCCCACACCTCACTGTTCAGAAGCATGAGGTATAGCGGGTGCTCTTGTCAGTGAACCCCAGAAAGGCTGCTGGCTCAGACGGAGTACCTGGCAAACCTCTCCCTGGCCCAAGCAGTCATCCTCCCTCTGCCTAAAAACAGCCACAATCATCCCCGTGCCAAAGAGGTCATCCATTACCAGCCTAAATGATTACCACCCTGTGGCTCTCACACCGGTAATCAAGAGGTGTGTGGAGAGGCTGGTTCTCCAGCACATTAAGGACCCCCCCCCCCACCACACACACACAGTTTTGACACCCATCAGTTTGCATATTGTGCAAACAGAACCACAGAAGCTCTCCATTCTGTGTTGAGCCACTTGGAGCAGCAGCAGAGCTATGCCCGCATGCTCTTTGTGGATTACAGCTCAGCCTTTAATACAATCATCCCAGACAGTCTTACTACCAAAATGCACACCCTAGGCCTCCCCCCTCTCACGTGTTCCTGGATAAAGGACTTCTTAACCAAATGGCCCCAGACTGTGAGACTTGGCTCCCATCTCTCCTCCACCCACACACTGAGCACTGGCTCCCCACAGGGCTGTGTGCTGAGTCCTCTCCTGTACTGCATCTACACCCTTGACTGTAGTCTGGCCCACAATAACAACCTCATTGTCAAATTTGCTGAGGACACAACAGTGGTCAGACTCATCTCAAGGGGAGATGAGGCAGCCTACAGAGAGGAGGTCCTGAAGTTGATAGCCTGGTGTTCAGACAACAGCCTGGCACTGAACGCCATGAAAACCAAAGAAATCATTATTGACTTCAGGCAGCACAGGACTGACCCAGCCCCCATCTACATCAACAGCGAGCATGTGGAGAGGGTCCTCACCTTCAGGTTTCTTGGTGTCCTCACCTCTGCTGATCTTTCTTGGTCAGATAACATTACAGCTGGTATCAAGAAGGCTCAGCAGGGACTTCACTTCCTGAGGGTCCTCAGGAAGAACAATTTGGACTCAATCCTGCTGCTGACCTTCTACCGCTCATCCATTGAGAGCCTTCTGACGTATTGTATCAGTAAAGTATGGTATGGCAGCTGCACTGAGGCAGACAGGGGGAGGCTCCAGAGGGTAGCCAAGACAGCACAAAGTATATATATATATATATATATATATATATATATATATATATATATATATATGTGTGTGTGTGTATATATATATATATATATATATATATATATATGTGTGTATATATATATATATATATATATATATATATATATATATATAATTTTTTCTGTATATTTTTAGAAGTTTTATTTTATATTTTTAGAAATATAAAATAAAATATAAAGTTAAAATATAAAGTGTGACTTTCTACTGCTTAGCACTGAACAGGAGTGGCTGTCCAATCTCTTTGTGCATTCTATATGATGACGATAAAGGCATTCTATTCATTCTACTCTATTCTAACTGTATATAGAGTGGGGAAAATAAGTATTTGATGCACTGCCGATTTTGCAAGTTTCCCACCTACAAAGAATGGAGAGGTCTGTGATTTTTATCGTACGTACACTTCAACTGTGAGAGACAGAATCTAAAATGAAAATTCAGAAAATCACATTGTATGATTTTTAAATAATCAATTTGCATTTTATTGCATGAAATAAGTATTTGATACAATACAAAAACAGAATTTAATATTTGGTACAGAAACCTTTGTTTGCAGTTGCAGAGTTCAGATGTTTCCTGTAGTTCTTGACCAAGTTTGCACACACTGCAGCAGGATTTTGGC
This sequence comes from Pterophyllum scalare, assembly GCA_024447675.2. Classification (NCBI taxonomy): domain Eukaryota; kingdom Metazoa; phylum Chordata; class Actinopteri; order Cichliformes; family Cichlidae; genus Pterophyllum; species Pterophyllum scalare. The sequence continues at coordinate 8,490 of JAMQGT020014292.1, forward strand.
CCACTCCTCCATACAGATCTTCTCCAGATCTATCAGGTTTCGGGGCTGTCGCTGGGCAACATTGAGTTTCAGCTTCCTCCAAAGATTTACTATTGGGTTCAGATCTGGAGCCTGGCTAGGCCACTCCAGGACCTTGAAATGCTTCTTATGGAGCCACTCCTTAGTTGCCCTGGCTGTGTTTCGGGTCATTGTCATGCTGAAAGACCCATTCACAACCTATCTTCAATGCTATTACTGAGGGAAGGAGGTTGTTGGCCAAAATCTTGCGATACATGACCCCATCCATCCTCCCCTCAATACAGTGCAGTTGTCCTGTGTCCTTTGCAGAAAAGCACCCCCAAAGTATAATCTTTCCACCCCCCATGCTTCACGGTTGGGACGGTGTTCTTGGGATTGTACTTATTCTTCTTCCTCCAATTACGGTGAATGGAGTTGATAAAAAACAAAGCTCTATTTTGGTCTCATCTGACCACATGACCTTCTCCCATGCCTCCTCTGGATCATCCAGATGGTCACTGGTGAACTTCAAATGGGCCTGGACATTTGCTGGCATGAGCAGGGGGACCTTGCGTGCCCTGCAGGATTTTAATCCATGATGGCATAGTGCGTTACTAATGGTCATCTTTGAGACTGTGGTCCCAGCTCTCTTCAGGTCATTGACCAGATCCCCCCCATGTAGTTCTGGGCTGATTCCTGACCTTTCTCAGAATCATCCTTACCACACGAGGTGAGATCTTGCATGGAGCCCCAGACCGAGGAAGATTGACAGTCACATCTTGTGTTTCTTTTCTTCTTTATTTTCTAATAATTGTGCCAAGAGTTTTTGCCTTCTTACCAAGCTACTTGCCTATTGTCCTGTAGCCCATCCCAGCCTTGTGCAGGTCTACAATTTTGTCCCTGGTATTACAGACCTCTCCATTTTTTGTAGGTGGGAAACAAACAAAATTTGCAGTGTATCAAACACTTATTTTCCCCACTGTAAAAGATGGATGCAGTCACTGCACTGATTCACTTTTGGAGCCTGAAGTGGGGACTAGAGGAACTGCAGGGTTTGGGGCTTCATTTTTTTGATGCTTTGGATTGATAGTGTTTTCCTTTTTTTAGGTTGCTAGAAAGTCAGTTTTGGATCAGCTGAACCACATCCTGTTCTCTGATGATCAGATACCTGACTCCATTATTTTGATTAACACCACAGACTGGCAGGGACAGGTACGTCAGTCTCTTTTTCTGATCTTAAGGGGTTTAAATAATCAGACTGAGCTTGGTTTCAGATGGTGGTTGAGTCAGTGTCGCAATGGCTCCAGATTTCAGTGTGAGTTCAGTATTTCAGAGACAAAGAGACAAACATCTCTTTCTGCCTGCTCTGTCTCTCCTCAGTATCTCTCCGAGGTTCTCTTCGATCAGCCAGTTGTCTGCACCATTTCAGCAGCTGATGTTCAGGCTGCCTTCAGCGCCATCATTGGACGCATCCAAAGATTGTAAGAACCACCTGATCAGTACTTCTGTTATGGACCCACAGTGGAACTGTTTGTAGATGGCAGTTTGAAAAAACTGTTTGGCTGAGAGCTGTACTGCATACTGATGTTAAGAAAAAACTGCATTTGATTAAAAACAATGTCTTTGAGCTCTGCATCAAACTTTTAACTGTTCAGTCAACAAAAATACATATGGTTGCATCCCTAAATTTAATTCGCTCACTGTCTGATATGACTGATAACTTCCTGTTGTTTGATCTGAATCCATTTTGCAGCTGTAACTGCAACTCACAAACTCCACCCACACTGAAGGTGGCGGTGGGAGGAGATCAGAGCTACGTCAGCACCGTGCTCTGCTGCTTTGTAGAGCAGCTGGCCAGCAAGACGCCTGATTGGCTAAGCTACATCCGCTTTCTCATCATCCCAATGGGTATGCGTGCGCGCACACACACACACACACACACACACACACACACACTACACACACACACACACACTTTATCAACATAATGACCACTGACAGCTGTGTAATTACCTGGTGTGTGGATGTGTCACGCAGTGTATGTAAGTACACTTTTATGTAATTGTTACATTCTTCAGTAATGCAGTAATAGAACAAGTAGTTACTGTACTAAATTCAGTGATGACTTTAATGAATCAGCTGATTTCAGTTTGTGTGTGGGAGGAGAGAGATGGTAGAGCAGTTTCTGAGCAGTGGTGATAAGGATATTACTTTTATTTTTATTGCACAGAAGGATGAGAGTGCTGTGGTAAAGTGCAAACTGTGCCAGTAATGTAACCAGTAGTGTGATAAATGATATTCTCTGGTGAGTAATTACATAACATACTGCATTAAAAAAATAAAAAGTAATACATGTGTAATACATGACTTTTTGGAGTAACTTCAGTTTTATTTATATAGCACCAAATCATGCGAATAGTTACCTCAAGGTGCTTTATTTTGTAAGATAAAGATCCTACAATAATACAGAGAAAACCCAGTAGTCAAAATGACCCCCATGAGCAAGCACTTGGTGACTTTTTTTTAACAGGAAGAAATTTTCCAGCAGAACCAGCCTCAGGGAGGGGCAGTCATCTGCCATGACCGGTTGGGGGTGAGGGGAGAGAAACAGGACAAAAGACAGGCTGTGGAAGAGAACCAGAGATTAATAATTATAAATAATTATAATGATAATTAATGACGACTACAGCACTGATCAGACAGTGAACAGTTGCTTCACATGTTAAATTTGGACAAATGTTCAGGTGTAAGTTCAGGTAAAGCAGCTTGTATAAGGCCTTCTATTGATGTACTTACCTGCAGGAGTCCACCCACTGGCCAAGTACCTGTCCTCCCTGGATGGGAAGTTCAGCGGCCTGTTCATGGACACTGGCTGGAGGGAGCTATTTGGACGCCCGGAGCCGCCTCCTCTCGGTACCCCTGACTTTACCAGAAAGTAGTTTTCAGGGTTTACTTGTGTTTACTGCAGCATGAGACCTGAGCAGCAGCTTAATGAGCTGGTTTAAATAAAACAGAAGAATTTATATGAGATGAGATCATTTGGCTCTTCTTTCAGCCTCCTGTGTCACAATTATAAAATCAAAGTGTCATTTAAAGTGACACTCTCATGCTGCTCTGAATGACTGAGAACAAACTCTGCCTCTTCAAACAGCCACAGGGTTTCTGAAACAAATCCAGCCTTCGCAAAGTGCTTTCCGATCTGGGATAAACTATCGGATGTGATGTGGTTTATTTCTGACAGATCCTGTGGGTGTAGCCGGTCGAGTTTCTCAGTATTTGGCCGGAGCTACTGTTTCTCACCTGTGTCCAATCTCAGAGGCCATGCTGACCTACAAACACAAGAGGTATGTTCCCATCACCATCAGGATCAGACCGGAGAGGAGTGAAGGTTGCTCCCGCTTCGAATGTTATCAGTCCATTGAATGGACGTTATCAACGATTATCATCCCCATTCTTAAGGTCCAGGAGGGGCCGTCTCTACCTCCTAGCCGGTCATAAAGGTTATCATTGTTTTAATCGAGGATCACTGTTTTCGTCTCACGTGGACTGGAGTAGGTGTCTGGGGTGGATTTGCATTCAACGTAGTCCTTCCTAGCAGCCAGCTCTAATTCAGCTGATTTGAATGTTATCAGATGCACTTTATTAATAGTTTTCAGTCCCATAAGTGTAGTTCAGACTGGCACCTACCAGCCCGCTAGCTGTCTCAGTAGGCCATTATCACTAATTTCAGCTTAATCCAGATCCACTCAACACTTTCCACTCCAGTCCACGTCACACCAAAACAGTGGCCCTCGATTAGAACGATGATAACAACCTTTTTGCCTGCTAGGAGTTAGAGACGGCCCCTTCTGGCCCTTAACTATGGGGATGATAATCGTTGACAACGTCCATTCAATGGACTGATAACATTTGAATCGGCTGAGCCGGAATGCTCATCAAACATTCCGCTTCTGGGTTTGGCCGCCCAGGATGGTTGGACTCTGTGCCAGTTAGCAAACCTGTTTTGAAGAGTACTCTGGGTTTTATCAGCAGATCTCTTTTACTCACATTCATGCTCATGAATGGTAAATTCTAGCTAAGCTCAGCTCTTGTAGTGAACGCTGGAAGGTGAATCCAGGCGTGGGCGGTTTTCAAAGCAATCAGAATAAAACTCATTTTAGGAGCATCATTAATGTTGCTGTACCGTTAGAACCTTATACAGTTAAGACTGCAGATCTGCATTTCAAACTGTTTGACTAAACTTTGAAGCTCGCACCCCACCCGACCCCCACCGCCGCAGGTATTATTATAATGCCAACTTTCTGTTTGACTCTAATACTTTTACATTCTATATAAAATACTATGTAAATATAGGTTTGACCAGCACGTTCACCTGTCTTTGTTCACGTGTTACGGCTGCTCTGTGAGGCCTGTCAGGCTGGCAATGAGGAAGCTGTGGAGCTGAAGTTCTGGTGTGGACCCCGGCTTCAGCCCGCTAAGCCCCAAGACTCTAAACCTGTGAATGACACTCCACAGAACACCTTTGAAAACTCTACTCAGACTGGCAGAAGAAGAAGAAGCGTTGTGATCCACCAAGAGATTTAAGTTTATGAAAGACTTCCTGCTTGTTTTTCAGTCAGAGCTGCATCACAGTGCCACCTAGTGGCCATCACATAAACTGCAGTGAGAGAAACTCCTCTGTATTGTTGGCTAAAATTTAAAATTCATTTCTGTGAATTTTCCATCTGTCGTGATAAACTTTGGCACTCAGGTATTAACAGTCTTTTTTGATTTTAAATGAAAATACTCACAATAATGCAAAGTGAACTATAAACCCTACACAAAAATCACACACACAATTCATATCTCTGCAAATGTTTGTTTTTCTGTCTTTCACTGAGTTTTAAGAAGATGCTGTTAGAGTACATAAAACGAATAAATTATATCCAGAGTGTATGTGCCATCACTGCTCATGTGGAGCTTTAAAAAGTATAAAATAAAATCATATTTTATACTTTTTAAAAACCAATAAAATAAATGTCTAGTCTTTGTGAGCTAGTAATTCATGATGAAGCGTGACAGCAGTGTTTGGGATCTGTTGCAGCATAGTATCGGCACATAGAAGACTGGGGGGGGGTACCCTGCTGAGTGCCCTTCTAGTTTCTGTTTGTTCTTCCTCCACAGCCCCGACGATGACTCCTGCCAGAAGTTTGTTCCCTTTATTGGGGTAAGAAATGCTGCACTGTTCCTGCATGTGTCTGTATGGGATACTGCTGTAGACTCCATTAGTGTAAATGAAAGCACTCAACAGGAAATAGTCCACTGAGCTGGCTCTTTGGCAACTGACGGGACCGACTACTGGAACTTTAAAGCTGAACGTTCCCGTTGCTTGATACAGGATGTCAGCTGCTCAGGAGTTCAGGGATTCCCTTGTTGTGTGTTCGGTTTTATAATGCTTTTTAAATAGGAGGCCATTGTGGTTTGGAACCATCTGCTGAAATAAGAAAGAGCTTCCCTGAAACAGACAGCGTCTGGATGGCAGCAGATGTTGTTGGAGATATGGTTCAGCATTAATGGAGCCTTCACAGATGTCCAAGTTACCCCTGCCATGTGTAATAATGCCCCCCAGAAGCTTCCGATTGGTCAGAGCACAGCACAGTTTCTTCTCAGCCTGTCTGAAATAAGCTCAGAGGAGGTGCAGGTGTTTCTGGATCTTGTTCCTCTGCTGGTTCTTTGCATGGTGGACTCTGAGCTTCCTGGGTGGATACAGTGATGAGTTGCATTCACCGCTGATGGTTCTCAAATGTGTTCCTGAGTCCATGCAGTGATCTCCACCCCAGAATCAGATCTGAGGGTCTGAACACCACCAACATGCAGCTGCTATCTGTGTGCTCACATTTTTCAGAAGCTCTTCTTAAATGTTTGCGTGGGCAAACATTTAACAACCTCCTTGGTTGGCAGATGTTCTACCAGCTGTTCATTTTTTAGGATTAAGAACTTTTTGTGTTTTGTTGTTCCTGTAAAAACTTTATTGAAATGTATTATACATCAGCAGTGACATAAACAAGATGCTGCACAGCGCTAAAAAAAATTGTTATTGTGTGCATGCTCAGCTGGTGAAGGTCGGCATCGTGGAGCAGAACTTCCTGTCCACCTCAGGTACACCTGCCACCCCTCTCCATGCCCTTTGACCTCAGTCAGCCTCTGATGTCTTTGTTAATGTTCTGCTTTCCCCTCCACAGTGGACTCTGATGACATCATACTTGGATCTCCTCCCTCCCAATCAGGAGCACCCATCACCTCAACACCTCCTCCCTCCCCCTCCACTAGGTACTTCCTGTCTACAGCTTTCACCAACACAGATGCTGTTCCTCTGCAGTCAGACTCATGATGTTCATTTTTTCCTGTACAGCTGTCCCACAGAGGTGATGGGCCTGCAGGTGGACTACTGGAGCAGCCTGGGTGGAGGAGGGGGAGAGCGGAAGAAGGAGGTGGGGATGAAGAACACACTGAAGAGTAACTTCCGGTGCGTGCAGGTGTCAAGACTCGGCGGAGGAGAGCTGATGACCATGACAGTGGTGACAAAGGAGAAGAACAAGAAAGGTGAGGAAGAGGAGGATGAGGTTTAAGGTGATCACTAAGGTGATGATGAAGGTGATGGTGGTGATGATGAAGGTGTGTGTTTGTCAGTTATGTTTCTCAGTAAGAAGGCAAAGGAGAAGGAGACAGAGTCAAGAAGCCAGCTGATCGAAGGAATCAGCAGGTTGATCTGTACCTCCAAACACCAACACACACTCAGAGGTACACACACACACACACACGCGCGCACACCTACACACACACACACACACACACACACACACACACACACACACACATAGACCTGAAGTCACAATAAAAAATAGATAAGCAGTTCATTCAAAAAAGGCTAAAAAGTAGCAGTTACATGAGCTTCTGCAAATGAATGCTGATAATAGGTAACTAAGCTCCTGCTCATTAGCACAGATTAAGAGTTCCACACGATGGGCCCCTACTTAATGCTACACTGTTGGACATTTCGTGATTGGCAAAGGGTGTGTGTGTGTGTATAGATATTCACATAATCGATGCATCCCAAAACAGCTTGTGTTACAGCAGGATGTGGATCATTTAGAAAGCTGTGTGTGCAGGTGCCACATGTTGCTAAAATAATCCTTTGGACACAGAGAAATCCAACGCTTTCAGATGTGCAGCTGAAGGTATTTTGGGAGGTTTTTTTTAATCATATTGTGGGGATGTTTTGGGGGGTTTCAGAGCGTGACACTGTCTCTGTTCATATACAGACAAATGTCATCATTTGTTGGACAAAAAGATAATATTTTTTGTAATCTTGTCTGCACACCATCACAGAGGACTTTACAACAAACATACTGTTTTCTCCTTGAGACGCTCTTCAGACCTTTACTGCAGCACCTTCACCTACTGCTTGTTTGTGGGTCTCTGGCTTCAGTTGATTTGGTCACTCCTAAAGTTTCTGCTCACTCTGATTGGTTTATCTGGATTCATGATGGCCTCCCTCACTTGAACTGACATCTCTCTGCACCTCATTTTTAAAATTACAGTACAAACTGTAAAATACAAATTTGACGTTTGAATCACCTGCAGATATTATGTCTGCTTCATGTGCCATGGACTAATGAGGGAGTGGGCCTCACCTGACCATGAAACAGCGGCCAGACCAAATTCTTGTGAGCCTCTGAAATGGGGACCTGTGTATAAAAATGTGATTCCTGAACAGCTGATGGAATATTTGAATTAAAGCTGAAGGTGTGCACTTATGGCCCTAACTGTACCCTGCTTTAACTGTCTGAGGTCTAAGCCATCACAGACAAGAACTTGAACATGTGACACTGACTTCCTGCTCCATGCTTCCTCCCCCATCTCTCTCAGTGTCTATAGATGGCGTGGAGTGGAACAATGTAAAGTTTTTCCAGCTGGCTGCTCAGTGGCCAACACATGTCAAGCACTTTCCTGTTGGGATCTTTGGTTACAACAAACCCTGAACTTCTTCCCTCTCCTCCTCACCTGGATCACATGACCTGCCCGTGGATGAATCCTACTGAGCTCCGCGTGATGATGGGCTGTGCATCTTCTTTCAGTAAACCTTTAACTCCGCCTCCTCTCAGTATCAGCAGAGCAGCAGAAACCTTGTTTGCCTTTTTTTCTCTCACATTATGTTGGAATAGAAATATTTGTACCTTATGAGGAAGTTTTAAATTTTTATATGATGGATGTTTCTTACATTGAGTAAATAATATACAGAGCCTCAAGTGTTTGTCTCATAATAATATTAATGTTAATAATAATCTTACCAGGTGGTTGATTTGATTCTTAAAGATTATTCTTTATGTCAAACTCGTTAAAGTTAATCATACAAAAAGTGCAGCTTATTTAAATAAAGTGACCCAGGAGCCTCGGGGTCCTGAGGGGCGAGAGGCCACAGCCACTGTATGAAGTGACATTTCTGCAACAAAAACACAGACACAAAAGATCCCAGAGGGGTCAAAGGGACCACACAGCACAGACAACTGCAAAAATGCAAAATAACTACCAATGATGTGGCGTGTAGCACTTCACTGCTCACAGTTCCTCACTAAATGTGACTGTTTTAACCCTCTGTGGTTTAAGTCATCACAGATGATAACCTTTGATGAAAGGCAAAATGGACTTTCTGTTAAAAATGTAAATATTTTTTAACACGTTTCAATTAAAGTGATTATTTTCTTTGTTTTCCAGACTTGAGAGAACTATTTAATAAACAAAAAAGTTACATATTCTGATTACTTAGCGTTAGGGTTCAGATTTGGATCGAGTTGGGGGTTTGGATTAGGGTTAGGTTTGGGGATGGTGACGTCACCAATTTAGACGTAGACCTCCAAGAGTTAATTGTTGGCATGGCCAAGATTGTAAGCCAAGATGTTGTGACACATATAAATCAACAAATTATTTACTCTCAGAGTACTGTTAGGGATTGGGAATACTGACTAACAGAACACTACATCACCCAAGATCCTCAGCTGGTGTTGCTCTGAAAAGGATTCCTTAATGAGCTGTGGAATCAAACCTGGTTAATCCAAAATGAACTGCACAGAGCTCAGCCTTTAACTTTACATCATCAATTCATGTTGTTTTCTGATGTTTGTATCATCAGTTTGTCATACAACAGAGCTTAACCCTTTAAAAGGCAGTTAGTTTTGTAAAACATATGAGTACATTACTGAATCAATAAATCAAGCTGAAATTGCTGTCTGCTCTTTCTCTCCAGCTCTCTGACTTTCATCTGTTATGTCACAGAATTGGTTTTCAGAGCCATCGATGGACCTTTGTAACCCATGAGCTTAATAAAAACTTTTTCAACTGCAGCCTTCATGTACTGTTACTGCTGCTATTATTCTGATCTTTGTTAATATGATATTTGTGACTGGGACTTAATGTGATATTTAAATGAGTGAGGAGAATGATTTACCAACACTTGGAGGAAATATGAAATGTTACTTGCTGTATTTTAATACTTAAAGGAAAGACACTGCATTCTGAAGAAATAATTTTACATCATCCAAATGACCGATCACATGACAGAATTTTGTCCTTGTTAACTGATGGACAGCTCTCTGTCATCAGTCTATGAGATCACACTCAAAAATTTGATATTTTCTTAATGTTTGACTTTATTGAAACAGTAGCTCAGGTCCAGCTTGAACCAGTTGCTATAAAGAGTTCACAGTGTCTCTGATTAAACTCTCCTAATTCAAACTCAGTGCAGATAATCATGTAGGTGCAACACTACCTTCTCAGTCCTGTCGGTTCTCCTTAATCACTACAGCTACTCATGGTGAGGTTTTAAAGTTCATGCATGTTAAAATTAAATAGTTTTCATTATACATCGCTGAAAGGTTCAGATGAAGTAATCATACAGGTAAAAAGTTTTTACATGGTCAGGAGGTACGTGAGAATGAAGACAGTCACCAGTGCTCAACAGGCAGAACAGTCCAATATGGACACCAGAGTCAGTCAAACAGAAGTTTCAGTTCTCAGGGTCCCACTAGAACCTTTAGAAATCCATCACGCCAGAAGAGAAGTTGGAGTCCATCAGCAACTTTTAGAACTTTTACAAATCCATCAAAGATGTTTTGAACCTCTGATTGAGGTTTTGCATGATGCCAACTTGTCCACCATTTTGGACTTGTGACAATCATGTTCCTGTTACAAAGGCCTAGAGAGTGGTTGTGAATGGTCATGAGGGAAAACTGAGTACTCCTTGACTGGTTGCAAGTGGTTGATGGCAGTTGCTTTGGTTGCTAGCACATTGCTGTGGTTGTAGATTGAACGGAAGCAACAACTTAGCTACACCGTCCAGCTACTCTCTGAGCAGTAGGAAAACTGTAAAAAGTGCAACTCATACCAGAAATGGAGACTATTTGCCTTCATAGTAAAAATTACACCTTTTGAAAAATATTGGCTACAACACTAACGTGCAACTTTTACTCTGAATTGCATTTCAAGAGAAGCTTTACTACTGCTCGGCAGCTATCAAGTATTTGCAGGCAAGCATGAGAAACTACAGGAAACCTGGTGGCAATCTGTTGGCAACCAAAGCACTCACTCTGAGGTTTTTGCTGCAGCACTTTCTATGCAACCAGTTTCACCTGGGGGAGAGCCAGAAACCTCCAGGAACCACTGCCAGTTGGAAAACAACCAACCAGTTGGAAAACAGATTTTGACCTCGCAGCCAGTGGTTGTATCACATCTAACATGGTGGACAATTCTCGAGCAATGTGAACATGACGTCACATGGGAAACCTCAATACATTTAGCAGAACCTGAAAGAACTATGATATTCAGAGATGTGTGAAAAAAACAAACAAAACTGTCAGAAGATGTAAGCTTCAAGGGATTTATGAAATCTACCAGAACAGTTGCATCAAAATCTTTACAGTTCTATCAGCTGTAAAGGACCTGTCACAGCTCTTAGAGTGACAAGCAACAGGAACCTGGCCCTAGACAACCATCTGTTCATCCAAACACATAGAACTGAATGGAGAACAATTTATAGGGACTCAGCAGAACCATTAGACATTTATCCTCAGAAAACAATCAGATATTGCCATACAATTCAGATAAATGGAAGAACTACAATATTTAGAGACCTTTAAAAGTAAGTTGTCAGATTTTCAAGAAAACTACCAGGAACTCATCCAAGCTTGAAGGGATTTCAGAAAACTGTTGTAAATATCTATGAAAACCTTTAGAATCCAACAGTTGTTAGGAACCTGCTGAAATGTTAAACATCAATCTAAACCTTCAGACAAGTAACAAATTATGGAAGCCACTAAGTCACAAGACATTTATTCAAACCTTTAGAAACCCTTATGAAATCCACCTGAAATCTCAAGAAGCTGTATAAACCTTTAGGGCACCTTTAAAAGATTTAACTTATTTCATTTCACTTTATTTTGTCTTTTCCTGTAAAGAAATCTGTTAGATCACAAGAAATGTGAACAGAACTATTAGGAATCCATCAATGTCAACACCTAGTACAACCTTTAGATATGCAGCAAATTTTTTGATAAATCACACAGTGGAATATACAGGAACCTAGAATCCAATAGAACCTCCTATAAAGGGTCTGGAGTAGAACTGTTAGAAGCCCTTTACATGGCAGTAGGCTTCCAGGGAGGAGATGACGATGTACAGTAACCACAGGCTAAAGAACAAGCAAGTGGTGAGGATCTTCGGAATTCGGGGTCCTCCTAGCTCCCCGCCAATCTCGGGTCGGCGGCGGTAGATGAGGACAGCAATGCAGATAAAGGCGAAGATGGTGAAGAGTGTGACAGAGAAGGCCAGTGTGCCAGGGTTGACCCTGAACTCCTGACCTTGGGTGTAGTGGTAGACGGCAGCAATGGACCAGGCCACACCGATACCCAGGAAGACGTTGACGGCATTGCTCCCCGTCACATTGCCAATGGAGGCGTCAGCATATTGGTCCTGGATAGCTGCCACCTTACTGGCAAATGTGTCTGTTGATGAGAAAGTGGAGAAGATCTGTCTGAGTTTAAACTTCAGCAATTAACCTGCTGGGTCATTAAATGTCAAATAAAATGTTTTGTTCAACTGAAGATGATCAGAATCAAACATCAACCTACAGGGCTAAAGCCAATGCCAGCAGTAGCGTTAGCAGGTTAAAGAATTTTGTGATTTTGGTGATGTCTTCCTTGTTTTGGTAATGTATTCATTAGAATTTGCTTTGGATAAAATCTATCAGATGAATATTTAGACTTCAAACCAAAAATCTAAATAAGGAAAATGAGATGTTTTTGTTAGACCTGGTACAGAAGTGCCCAAAGCGACGAACACCACAGCAGTAACTGAGTCTTTGAGGCCAACAGTGCAGCCGAAATGCGACGCCAGGTCTCCGATCACCGCAGTCAACATGCCTATGACGGTGATGGAGACAACGAAGCAAGCCCAACCATTCCAGTAGTCTGTTGGAGGAACGAAGGCAAACAGAAGCTTCCAAAAGACGGTGAGGAAATGCATGACATAGTCAAAACAAGAGGGCAGCGTCTCCTCGCCGCATTCATCATCATCATCACCTGAGGAGAGGAGAGCCAGGAATCAGTTTTTAAAGCTCAGTTTGGTTACAGCCCCAAATTAGGCCTTTTATTTTCTTACCTGCCCACATTCAGAACTGGAAGCTGAAGCAGGACTGAGTTTGAGTTAGTTCCTACCTGAGCTGACCGTGATGGCCTCCACAAACTGCTCTCTCCAACTGTTGGTCCCAATCAGCAGAGCCAGGTTGGTCTTCTTAATGAGTTTATCTACTGTGCTCTGAAACACATTCAGGCACAGGAAACTAACATCATGTTCACTGTATTATGACCATTTTGCAGATCATCTAACCAGTCTGGTCACCTGATAATCACTCTGGAAACTGAGAATATGCTTTGGAAATGCTCTAACTTCAGCTTTTTCTATCTGATGCTGAACACTGAAATACTTTTTTAATATGAAATGATGCCATTCTGCCATTATCTGAAGTTCTGTCTGAAAGAAGTGGGGACATTTCTCACAGTTGCCCTTTCTCACAGGTAGGACATTGCTGGTGAACGCCTGCTTCAAATGTGCTCTCACTACTGGAAATTATTTGATTTTGGTGAGGGTGATGCCTGGATAGAATGGACAGGAGGCAGACCACATGATGACACATCACATGGGCTCAATCTGATGTGTTTACACAGAAAAAAAATGATCAAAAAGTTGAAGAAATTTTTGAATGTTATTTTTTTAACTTCATGGAGTTGTGGAGAAGCCTGCACTGGCCTACCGAAGCCTTATTATTTTACATGCATTTGACCTTGTGGATGAAAATTTCATATAAATGGGTAGATGTGCTAGAATTCCAGCTATTCCTCTTTCTCTTGATTAAATTATGCAAATAAATTTCTGCTTGGTAAATTTGAAGCTAAAGCCAGCAGCCTGGCTTGTTTCAAAGGGAACAAAATCCACATACAGTACATGTGTTCCAGGTCACAGACAAACATGCTATGTGCTGACTGCATACATACGTGACTTATTGTGGTTATATGTAGGGTAATGTATTGAACCAGTGACACTGTAAAGGCATAATGTGGGGACTGGACTTTCTGGTAGGTGATTTCTAAGCTAACTGATTAGCATCAGTCTTAATATCTAACAATCAGAGTTTCTGAGTCTCCTTTAGATTTGAGTCATTAAGCTCTTTCAGATTGAGGGAACCTTTTCACTCTTGGAGGAAATCTCTCATTTGTCTGCCTCCACACCGCAGGAGCTATCAAAGTTCTTAGAGTTCAGTTTTTGGGGTATTTTTTCAGCTCCTGGTTAGGTTTGGTGCTCTCTAGTCATTGGATATGTACAGTGGGTACGGAAAGTATTCAGACCCCTTTCAATTTTTCACTCTGTTTCATTGCAGCCATTTGCTAAAATCAAAAAAGTTCATTTTATTTCCCATTAATGTACACTCAGCACCCCATCTTGACAGAAAAAACAAATATAGAAACTTTTGCAAATTTATTAAAAAAGAAAAACTGAAATATCACATGGTCATAAGTATTCAGACCCTTTGCTCAGTATTGATTAGAAACACCCTTTTGAGCTACTACAGCCATGAGTCTTCTTGGGAATGATGCAACAAGTTTTTCACACCTGGATTTGGGAATCCTCTGCCATTCTTCCTTGCAGATCCTCTCCAGTTCCATCAGGTTGGATGGTGAACGTTGGTGGACAGCCATTTTCAGGTCTCTCTAGAGATGCTCAGTTGGGTTTAGGTCAGGGCTCTGGGTGGGCCAGTCAAGAATGGTCACAGAGTTGTTCTGAAGTCACTCCTTTGTTATTTTAGCTGTGTGCTTAGGGTCATTATCTTGTTGGAAGGTGAACCTTTGACCCAGTCTGAGGTCCTGAGCACTCTGGAAGAGGTTTTCTTCCAGGATATCTCTGTACTTGGCCGCATTCATCTTTCCTTCAATTGCAACCAGTCGTCCTGTCCCTGCGGCTGACAAACACCCCCATAGCATGATGCTGCCACCACCATGTTCCACTGTTGGGATTGTATTGGGCAGGTGATGAGGAATGCTGGTTTTCTTCACACACACTGCTTAGAATTAATGACAAAAAGTTCAATCTTCATCTCATCAGACCAGAGAATCTTATTTCTCATAGTCTGGGAGTCCTTTATGTGTTTTTTGGCAAACTCTATGCGGGCTTTCATATGTCTTGCACTGAGGAGAGGCTTCCGTTGGGCCACTCTGCCATAAAGCCCTGACTGGTGGAAGGCTGCAGTGATAGTTGGCTTTGTGGAACTTTCTCCCATCTCCCTACTGCATCTCTGGAGCTCAGCCACAGTGATCTTTGGGTTCTTCTTTACCTCTCTCACCAAGGCTCTTCTCCCACGATTGCTCAGTTTGTCTGGATGGCCAGGTCTAGGAAGAGCAATGATGGTCCCAAACTTCTTCCATTTAAGGATTATGGAGGCCACTGTGCTCTTAGGAACCTTGAGTGCTGCAGAAATTCTTTTGTAACCTTGGCCAGATCTGTGCCTTGCCACAATTCTGTCTCTGAGCTCCTTGGGCAGTTCCTTCCACCTCATGATTCTCATTTGCTCTGACATGCACTGTGAGCTCTTATATAGACAGGTGTGCGCCTTTCCTAATCAAGTCCAATCAGTTTAATTAAACACAGCTGGACTCCAATGAAGGAGGAGAACCATCTCAAGGAGGATCAGAAGAAATGGACAGCATGGGAGTTAAATATGAGTGTCACAGCAAAGGGTCTGAATACTTATGACCATGTGATATTTCAGTTTTTCTTTTTTAATACATTTGCAAAAATTTCTATGTTTCTGTTTCTATATTTGTTTTTTTCTGTCAAGATGGGGTGCTGAGTGTACATTAATGAGAAATAAAATGACCTTTTTTGATTTTAGCAAATGGCTGCAATGAAACAAAGAGTGAAAAATTTAAGGGGGTCTGAATACTTTCTGTACCCACTGTAAAAGTCCTTAGCTGTCTCAGTGGGTAGTCACAGTAAGAGTGCTCCCCTGAACGATTTGGTCTGAAAGTGTCTCATATGTTTCACACTACACAGAGAGAAACTTGTACCTTGAACTCATACGACTCCTCAATGATGACCTCCAGTTTGACATGTTCACCCAGCATTGGCCTGCCCATCTCTGCAATCCTCCTCTCTTCCTCTTCCTTCTTAGTCAAAGGCTCCTCAGCCTCTTCCTCTGAGTCAGAGAGGACATGTTAGGGTGGAGGTTTAATTCCAATTGATTAATTTACCTTATTATTTGATAGATCAGCTATTTATAAATGGACTAATTCTTATAGAGTGCTTTTCTACTCTATGTTGAGCACTCAAAGCGCTTTACATAACATGCCTCATTCACACACATTCATACAAGCACTTCTTTCTAAGCTTAAGTGCTTTCTATCTAACATTCACTCTCCGACAGTTGCATCAGGGAGCAACCTGGGGTTCAGTATCTTTGGCATGCAGACTGGAGCAGCCAGGGATTGAACCGCCAACTTTCCAATTAGTAAGTGACCTCCTCTACCTCCTGAGTTACAGCCACCTATTTATAGCATATGTCTATTTGTGATGTGTTATTTCAAATGGAGTTGGTTCTTTTTCTCAGTCAAAATTTGTAATTTAAAATTTTGCTTTTGGCACCGTGATTATTGACAGAGCAGGTTGGATATATCTCAGGTACTGCTTAACATTCCTCAAGATGACATCTAAATCTTTGATTAGATCAATAAATGGTCTACAGCAGTGGTTCCCAAAGGTACTGCAAGGGGCCGCAGTAATAACAGAAATTCAGTGTGAAATTACTCACAAGTATGTACAGTTACATATACACATAAATGTATTTATTTATATAAAAAGTGAATTAAAACTGGTAATAGGAGGTGGTTAGTTTGTGATATTGCTCATTACTCTGACCTAAATTTACTGCTCTTGTATTGAAGTTTGTGTCCCAGTGGTGAGTGGGTCACATATTGGCATCAGCACTTTACATATGAGTGGGTAGTAATAGCAGTTTCTAGTTGTTTATGTTTTTTGAATCAAATTTTCAAGGAAATGCATCACTTTCTCTTGTATTTTGATGAAAGTGAAGACAGGCTTCCAGCCAGGAAAATTTCACAGGCCAGCGCTATCGGATGGACCGGAGGGGAGGGGAACCCCATGGGATATTCTGTTTTAAGTGGGCCACAGCGCTCCTGACGTTGGGAACCACCAGTCTAAAGAGTAAAGCAGGCTGGGGACATAGCTCTGACCAAGGCTGTAACAGCTGGATTCACCGTACACATTAGCTAGACATCTGTGACCATGGCAACAGTTCTGGTCTTGCTTGTTTTTTGTTTCAAATTATTGGCATTATATTTCTATCCTGACTGTTTGTGCATGCTGCATATGTTTATATGTCTTTTTGTCCCTCTGTAAAGCACTCTGAGACTACGTCCACATTAGATGGGCATTTTTAAAAACTGGGATTTTTCTGAGGTCATTTTGAAGAAATATCTCCATCCACATGAAAATGCAAAAAAAAAAAACAATCTCAAGCACTGCCAAGTGCATGCCAAGGCAACAGATGGCGATATAACCCTAACCGTGAAGTAATGACCGCTGACAAAAGCCCACAAACAATAACATGTCCCACAGTCAGATATAAAAACTTTAAGGCGTACACCTTTGATATTGCAAGAGTTTTTCCAAAACTCTGTTTTCAGCCATCCAAAATGCTGTTTACGTGTGGATAAAAAAAGCTACGAGTCCGCAATGACCTTGTGTCTGAATAGTCCTATAAAAATGAATCTCACTCAATCTAATAATCAAAATGGCATATTTGGTATTGTGGTAAGCATTAACATTGTAAAATTAGCACTATTAGCACAGTAAAATGAATTCTATGCAAAGTCTGATGGTGTGCGAACCTGTGATGGTGATGATGGCGGTGGGGGCGGGGTGGTCTCGTCCCTGGACCTTCCTGTAGATGTCTCTGCCTAAACAGGTGAACAGAAACTGAAACCAGAACACGCCTGAAACATCACAGCCTCCATCCAGCACTTTACTGAAGAACACGATTAGATGTGCTGAAAACTATAGGTTTGTGTGTTTAATGTGAGTCTGGACGGAAAGTTAGCTTAATGTCTCTTCATGCACTACATGACTTCTTTAATTATTTGCATTTTATTAACATTAACAATCAATTTGCTTCAGCAAATGTGGGGTCTTCTGAGGAGTGTTGATTATTTCTCATTTTAATTGGATGAAGATGGTAAGAGTCAGTCCACCAAACTTAGTGACTTTGACTCTAGATTAAGCGATTTTTTTTTCTTCCCCAAAAAGCCACTAGCGACAAATCTAGCAACTTTCTTGCGTCCCCCCCCCAATGATTTAGTGACTTCTAGCGACTTTTCTTACAGAAAAGTTGGCAACACTCGTAAGAATGTGCTCGGTCCTGAAACAATTCACTGCTGTGAACACATTACAGAAACTCTGTAACAGCTGCATGCTTACTTTTTTATATACAGTCTATGATTGTAGCGCAAAGCTAGCATCATAGCAGAGTGTTGGCCTACCAAACTCCCAGAGCCTGATTTTCTACAAGTGACAAAGACAAGTGCAGCGCAGATTTCTGTTCCTGCAGAAGAATCACTACCAGCACTCTGTGGGTTGTTTCTCACACACTTTGCTAACACTTAAAAGGGCTGCTGACAGGCAGATCTGCATGTCCTGCTCAGGGATTTCTGCAGATTTGGGATGTGATGTCAAGGTCCTGGGCCATGTGCCATTTGTAGTTATTGTGTTTTATTCCTGATTCTCTTTGTTCTTGTCTCTCTGCGTCTCTGTGTTTCAGGATCCGTTTTGTTCCTCCGTTTGTACTTCCCCATGTTCTGTCAAGTATGCGTGTGTGTCATGGTTGGTCACTTCCTGTTTTATTTTGACAGTCCCTTGTCCTGTGTACTTTGTGTTCAGTTTTGCTTCCCTTGTGTCATTAATCTTATTTGGTTCACCTGTTCTTCCCTGCTGTCTCCACTCTCCCTAATTACCTTGTGTGTATTTAAACCTTCAGTTCTTTGCTGCTCTTTGTTGTGTTGTTGTCCTTGTTACCTGCAAGCTGAGGACTTACTTGGTTTGAGTTTTTGTTTTGCATGCTAAGGTTGTGTTTTCAGCTTCATTTCTGCCTTAGGGGGCAACTGTTTGTTATTCAGTGCTATATAAATAAACTTGAAATTAATTGAAAATGTGTTTATTCACCTGTTCTTAAGTTATTAACGGAACCTTTTAGGAATATGAACCACCAGGCTTTGTTGTGCCTCTCAGACAGAAGACTGTTTCACTCTGGAAACTCTGAAGGTTCCTTCAGGAAGCCTTTAATTAAAAGTTAATGGACCCTGCAGGACCTTAAAGGAACCTCTGTCAAATACAGGCTGTAAGGAACACATATGTTCTCACACTGCCCTATAGACGATCAGCAGAGTTGTGAATTGTGAGGACCCACTGGTTCCTGAAGGACTGAATGAATGTAATCTGTTTCCAGATGTTTTCATCTGTATTATGTCTCAGGTTGGACATAATACCACAGACAGGCTCCCATTTACCAAACATGAGTTACTGGAGAGCTGAGACCGTTTACAGAACTTCTACATATAGGTAACTGCACACTTGGTCTGTTAGCATGTTTTCAAAAGCTAAAGACAGGCTGTATATAAAAGATGGAGGCAGACACCATGATGTCACCCATTGATTTCTGAATTCTGATGCCTCAATTTAGGTTGGTGTCATATTGTCTTTTTTTTTTATTTATTTTTTTTACTTGAATTTCACTCAACAAACTGGAGCTTCGCTTTCTTGGATGGTCTGTTAGTCCAATGAAGCGCACAGCAGCCATGTTATTGGTCAGAGAGTTGCATTAAAAATGCTCCAAAAGGCTCCAATGGTACAGACACGGTCCAGAGGTCCAGTTCAGGGAGTCCAGTTAGCCAAGGTGCTGAGATCCATAAGTGGCCAATGGCCAGCCGCTCACTGAAAGTGGCCAGTTAATCAAATAACAATTAAAGGTTCAGCTACTGAACATGTCTAAGTCCACCCTCGACATTAATTTTAAATGTATCTTACTTTTGAATTTGTTGCCTACAAACCAAATTATGTGCACTGTAAAAAAAAAAAAACTCTTTTAATAATATGGTTCAAGTGTTTAGAGTATAAATGAGCTCATAATTGGTGTTTGATTAATCAGGCCTGCTAGGTTTTTAGACTAACCATATCAGCCAGGACTCCCTTGTAAAAGAGATTTTAAATCTCAATGGGATTTGCTGGTAAAATAAAGGTAAAAAAAAAAACAAAAAAAAACAGCAGAGGCTAACCCAGCTATAAGCTGCTGCGTCAGTGTGAATGTCAGCCTGACGCTTCATCATCAGGCATTTCTAAAGCTGTCACCAAGCAGATAAGAGGACCACAGTGGATTCAATTTTTATATAATGCAAAGTTTTTGAGCTACTTTTTCAAAAGTAGAATTGAAAAGATACTGATTTTTGATAACGTATTTATGGCATGACTGTTAAATTTATTTTTAGTGCCCCTCATGCAGATTTGTGGGCATGCAAAATGGCACATGCACTCATATACCTTGCATCCTGTGTACAGTGTTATCGGAGGGGTCTAATGAGGCTGACCCCCAAAAATGCACAGGCTGAAGCTGCCGTCTGGCAGTAGTGGGAGATCGCTCTTGAAGCACCGGCATAAAGCAGTGGGGCACCAACCGGCTGGCCATTGCAGCGTTGGCATATGCTACAATTCAGGAGCTGCATACCATTAGCCACTTTTAGATCTCGGTGTCTCCCCAGTTAGCTGCAGTGAAGCCTTGCTGACAGCTAGGCTATGTGTCATGAAACCCACTCGGTGTAGGCCTTCATGACTCATGTATAATGTGTTGCATTGTCTTGTAAAGTCTGCACACAGTCACAGCACTTTGGAGGCCACGCAGTTGTCCATGCGACCAACTCTCCAAATACACGCAGGACATGCGAGGCAGCCATCGTACGCCGGTGAACAAAGTGAAGCACGAATGCATCTCCAGCCTGAAGCTGATGAACATGCAGGAGTCGCCTGTTGGTGAACTAAAGTATGGGAAGGAGACTAGGAATTATTTAAACCTCAGATCAAAGAGGCCTGATGTTTAAAGATAGCCTGATAAATGAGAGCCGCAGGAGAGTTTCACAGGACAATCATACATGTTGCTTTAAGTGTTGATGCACTTTGAAAGCCAACATTTACACCACTGAGAGGTGTCTTACCACACAGCTGTTTGTCTATCAAAAAGTCATACAAAAAGCACAAATTAACACAATTCATACAGTAAATGCTCCCATCTTAATTATTTCATTGTTGCATTTGCCCTACCTGTCTTAACGAATCCACCTGAAAGGACAGAAAATATGAAACAGGAAGTCAGAATTTGTGGTTTGGCTTTGTAGCAATTCTTAACAATCATGAAAGTAACAAACATAAACAGTTTGCAGGACAGGAAGGGGACAAAGAAACCAGCTTACCAACTTCCTGAAGCAACACAGCTAAAGAGAAGAAAGAGACAAGAGAGAAACATGAAGCAGAAAAACACAAGTGGTGAAAATCAAAAGGGGAGCTCAAAACTACACCTAAGATCTGCTCTTATTTCCTGTTTTCCTTTGAACTGCTGACTTTGGCAGGTTGGACTTCACACACCTGTCCTGAATCTGGACTTCACGCTACAGAAGGTGTTGCAGGACCAACATGCTGGACACTGATGATGTTTTAATAGTTCATGAGCTGTTAGTTTAATGTTAAATCTGTGATTAATACAGACGTGGGCAGGTTTAATATGAAAGTCCAGTCCTGTTCCAAGCTGGTGTAACCTGTCCTCATCGCTCCTAAACCTGCTAACATCAGAGCTTTCCCTGCAAATCCAGTGTGTTTGTCCTGTCCTAAAGCACCTAATAGTCTTCTCCACCTGGTTTTTACTCACACGTGACCGAACCCCAGCGTGTCCCCATCTGTCCAGATCTGTACCAACAGGTTCTAATAAGTCCAGGCTTCCTCCAGTCTTCTTTTTTTTTTTTTTTTACTTTTATTTAATCAGGAAGTGAAAATCTCCCTTCCCAGGTCTCCTGGACTAAGATAAGAAGACCAAGCACACACACACAGCGCTGGGAGAACACACAGACTCCCGATCTTTAACCACTGAAATCTGTCCAGAGTAATGTTAACACTACAAAACATCCATGTTATTCAACAGCCCAAATCAGCACTCTGACTTTTCTAGGTTGTGTCTATGTCACATATAAATCAAGTGAAACTCTCCCATCATCTCACAGCATCATAAGTCAGTGACAGTTCTGATCAATAGGAGGCCAGCTGAAGGCAAAGGGTTGATGGCAGCAAAGGCAAACTGCACAAAGACAGGCAAAGGAGGACAGGTCAGAGTTCATCAGAGAAGTTAAGGTGCCATTCACACCTGTCCATCTCCCGCTGTTCCAATATGGCTCCTGCAGCTCTACGTAGAAGTTGGCATTCTTATCGTACTCCTCGTGATCAATTATTCTAATGGCTATGGTCTTCCTGTGGGGGGTGGGGGGGGGCAGAGGTCAGGGGTCATGCATTAGTTTACAAACACACACACATAAACACCTTATCTGTCTGCAGGGAGGAGGGATACACGCTCAAAAACAGGATTAGCTCAGAATTTTAAAAGACGAGTTCAACCAAAATGTTTCCAGATTCATCTTGACGCTAAACACCAAGCCAACAGGGCTAACAGAGGTTAAAGGTCATTGGTGATACAGGCAGGGTCAGGGTACAGTAAGGCGACACCGCCCCACCTTTCTTCTCACTCATCTCCAGCAGCCGAGGCTCTCCGATCTCCAGGAAGAAGTTCTTGTTCTTCTCGTATTCTTCGTCATCTATTATATTTATCCGAATCGTTTTGCTGAAACAGAAAAACAGGCGGACAAGAAAGTTTGCAGAGGGAGAAGTGTACAGAAGCCAAAGAGTGATGAAGGGAAGGAAACACGACGAACAAAATGAGACAATTGCGACAGTTACAGAAACACTTCTTGGAAACGCAGCAGATGATGGCTGTGTGACCTCATTTCTGTCAGTCGTTTCTATTTGGCAGCACTGCTCTGTACCTCCCTACCTGAGAGCAGACATCAGGCAGACAATCAAACTTTATTTGTATAGCACCTTTCATGCAGCATTTAAAGGCTGTTTCTCTGTGTCACTTAGAGAAAGACAAGGCTGTAGTTTAGCATTTTACTTTTCTTTTTTTTTTTTTTTAGCCTGTCAGTTTTCGCAATCGGAATGATGATCTGAATGTGCTGATTTACCAAACATATTTCCTTTTACAAAAACAGCTCTATAAGTTTCCTATAGGCTATTCTTGTTAATGTTTGTATTTTTATTTTTATTTTTTATTTAGTTATTTATGCCAGAGCTGACAGGCAATAAGGAAGGGGATAGGAAAGAGTGGACAGAAAAATAAATAAATAAATAAAATAAAATAAAATAAAAAATAAATAAATTTAAAAAAGAAGTGAAACATAGGGGAGAAAGGGAAAAAAAATCTATAAAAGTAGATATGCATACATATTTATATATACACACACACACACACAATCTTGCTGTTTGCAGTAATGTGTGTGTATGCGTCTCTGTCATGGAATGTACTCAATAATGAGGGTACGAAACTGCCGTCCACAGCCCACTAGGAGCTCAGAAGACCCAAGGCCCCATGTCCTGATGGCAACCGCGCCCGAGAACAGCCCAACACCCGGCAGACCCCCCCCCCCAGCGCCAAGGCAGTCCAAGCCAACCCCAGGCCACAGCTGCCAAGGGAGCGGGTCAAAAACCACGCCAAGACGTCCAGCCACACATCCCGGGACCCATGGGCGCCCACACCCCAGGGGCGGCAGTGACGGTCAGTGGGGAGCAGCGTGGAGGTGTAGGCACCTGTGGGACACGATTGTGTCCCACAGGTGCCAAGGCTCAGCAAGCCACAGACCCAGGCCCAACTGTCCATTCACATACATACATTCACATACACACACACATGCACACAAGTGCAACAGTCACACACACACACACACACCTACACACACGCATGCACACAAGTGCCCTAGTCACACACACACACATACACACACACACACACACCTACACACACGCATGCACACAAGTGCACCAGTCACACATTCACACACACATATCCATACCATATATGGACACCTAGTGTGGGAGAGCAGGTACCAGCATAGAGCCAGCGGCAACCCAGGGAAGCAACCAGCCCAGTCCCGAACAACTAGCCAGTCCCCACCCAAGGCAGGGTGCATGAAACTGGGGTGTGGGAGGATCCGCCCACCCCCTCCTCCCACCCAACATGTGAGTGTATGTGATGAGAAGAATCTTTATGACTGTTTGAAAGCTATAGTGCTATCAAAATTGGAGGGATAGATGTAGTATGAGCACTGAAAAACAGCACCCATCCACACTGCCCCTCAAGACCCTAAATGTCTAAAATGTAGATAAAACTGAGGAGCAGACAACAGTGAACAGATAAGTGGTGCCACCTCAGCAGCACCACCCACTAGCCACCATTTGACACATCTGCCCCCCAAAGCCCTAGATGTACTATGATGTGTTGTGAACTAAATGATGCAATTAAAAAGGAGGAGTGGGACATCGCACAGCACAGCGAGCAGAGCCAAGGAGGTGGCCATACTCACTGCAGCACGAGCCCCCTCCACCAAGACCCTACGTGTGTGTGATGTGATGTATAACTGAGTGGGAGGAGGG
>JAMQGT020014293.1:0-14076 GCA_024447675.2 Pterophyllum scalare
TCAGTGAGTTCATATGTGATCATTAACATTATTAATCAGTTCAGATTAGTAGTGTTGTTTTTCAGTATACAAAATACGAAACTATTTTGATTAGAGGAAATGACTTACATCAAGAAATCATACCACAGATACGTGAGTCTACAACAGCCAACAGCTGCTGAGACACTGAGAGGCACAGCCAAGTTGCTGGGATAGTGTACAGGAACATCTGTGCTGCATATGTACTAGAGGTCCCCAAGTCCAAAGGTGGTTGGGAACAACAGGGCTAAGGTCCCATGGGACTTTGAGTTCCATACAGACAAGCAGCTGCTGGCCAGCTAGCAATATATAGTGGTGTTTGACAAAGAACCATTGTGGTAGATGTGGCAATCCGATTGGAAAACAATGGCAGAAAGAAGGAGCAGGAGAAAATTCCAGATGCTGAAAGAACAGCTGGAGCAGATGTGGACAGTAAAGTTCAAAGTGGCCCCAGTGGTAACGGGAAAATTAAGAGCTGTAATCCCCAAACTGGATGAGTAGCTCCACCAGATTCCAGGCTCAACATCAGAGGTCTCTGTCCAGAATAGTGCAGTGCTAGGAAGAGCTAAGATACTATTCTTCTGCTAGATCCACTCTACCAGTTTGGAGGTCACTACCCAGAGTGTGCCAATTACCATTGAATCATAGTTGTCTTCACCTTTCACATCCTCTATATCGGGGTGGTCAACTCCAGGCCTCGAGAGCCAGTGTCCTGCAGCTTTTAGATGTGTCCCTGATCCAACACACCTGAATCAAATGGCTGAATTACCTCCTCAGTATGCAGTCAAGTTCTCCAGAGTCCTGTTAATGACTTCTATATGTGATTCAGGTGTGTTGGATCAGAACACAACTAAAAGCTGCAGAGTTGGCCACCCCTGCTCTATATCTCTTCTCTCGGCCCTTGGTATTTGTCAAGCTTCTTGTGTTCCTTCTTCTTAATGTTTCTGTTGCTTGTCCTTTATACTGTGTCAGCTATTTCGTTATGGCATTCCACAACTGCCCTGCCTGCTCACATCTTTCACCCTGCTGTTATGTGCTTGATTGTCTCAGGTTCATCTCTGCACAGTATGAGTTGTGCTGTCTTGATACCCAGCTTTGTGCGGCCATCATCCATCCAACTATCCATGCATCCACCCATTCATCCATCCATCCATTGTCTTCCGCTTATCCAAGGCCAGGTTGTCAGGGCAGCAGCCTAAGCAGAGAAGCCCAGGCTTTCCTCTCCCCAGCCACCTCCACCAGCTCATCTGGGGGGACCCCAAGGTGTTCCCAGGTCAGCCGAGAGATCTAATCTGTCCAGCGTGTGCTGGGTCTACCCCAGGGCCTCCTCCCAGTGGGACATGCCCGTAACACCTTACCCAAGAGGTGCACAGGAGGCATCCTAGTCAGATGCCCAAGTACCTCAACTGGCTCCTCTCAATATAGAGGAGAAGCGCTCTACTCTGAGGGAGAGGCCAGCCACCCTTTGAAAGAATCTAATTTCTGCTGCTTGTATTCGCAATCTTATTCTTTTGGTCACTACCCAAAGCTTGTGACCAAAGGTGAGAGCAGGAACATAGATCAACTGGTAAATTGACAACTTTGCTTTTACACTCAGTTCCCTGTTCATCAAGATGGACTCCTGCAGTGTCCACATCACTGCAGACACAGCCCTGATCTGTCTGTCGATCTCCTATTCCCTTCTCCCATCACTCATGAACAAGACATTTTAACTCCCCCACCTGGGGCAGGAACTCGTCCGTAAACCAGAGAGGGGACTCCACCCTTTTCCGGCTGAGAACCATGGCCTCAGACTTAGAGGTGCTGATTCTCATGCCAGCCGCTTCACCCTCAGCTGCAAACTGTTCCATTGCAAGCTTGAGGCCACCACCTGATGAAGCCAACAGGACCATATCATCCGCAAAGAGCAGAGATGAGACTCTGAGGCCACCAAGGTGGAAGCCTTCCGCCACCTGGCTACACCTTGAAATTTTGTCCATTAAAAATTATGAACAGAATCGTTGACAAAGAGCAGCCCTGGCGGAGTCCAACACCCACAGGAAATGAGTCTGACTTATTGCCGGCTATACGGACCAAACTCTCACTGTGGTTGTACAGGGACTGAATGGCCCACAGCAACGGACCCGACACCCCATACTCCCCCAAGATCTCCCACAGGATACCCAGAGGACATGGTCGAATGGCTTCTCTAAGTCCACAAGGCACATGTAGACTGGTTGGGCAAACTCCCACACCCACTCGAATATCCTTGAGAGGAAAAAGAGCTGGTCCAGCGTTCCATGACCAGGACAAAAACCGCATTGTTCCTCTGGGATCCGAGGTTCGACTAGCAGGCGGACCCTCCTTTCCAGCACCCTGGCATAGACCTTACCGGGGAGTGTGATCCCACGAAAGTTGGAGCACACCCTCCGGTCTCCCTTCGTAAAGATGGGGGCCACTACCCTGGTCTGCCAATCCAGTGGCAGCAGCCCAGATCTCCATGCGATGTTGCAGAGGTATGTCAACCAAGACAGCCCTACAACATCCAGAGCCTTCAGGAATTCATGGTGAATCTCATCCACCCCAGGGTCCCTGCCACCA
The DNA here is from genome assembly GCA_024447675.2 of Pterophyllum scalare. Lineage (NCBI taxonomy): Eukaryota > Metazoa > Chordata > Actinopteri > Cichliformes > Cichlidae > Pterophyllum > Pterophyllum scalare. The sequence goes on from JAMQGT020014293.1 coordinate 2,599, forward strand.
AGGAGTTGTTTAAACACCTCAGTGAGTCATCTCACTCATCCCCAGACTCTGCTTCCACTACAGAAGGCATGTCAGTGGGATTCAGGAGGGCCTCTAAGTATTCTTTCCACCGTCTGACTATAACCTCAGTTGAGGTCAGCAGCACCCCTCACACACACTATAGACCGTGTGAGTGGAGCACCACTTTCCCTCCTGAGTCGCCTGACAGTTTGCTAGAATCGCTTCAATGCCTTCCGAAAGTCTTTTTCCATAGCCTCACCAAACTCCTCCCACACCCGAGTTATTGCTTCAGCCACTGCCTGAGCTGCATTCCTCTTGGCCTGCCGATACCTGTCAGCTGCCTCCGGAGTCCCACAGCCTAACCAAGCCCGATAGGACTCCTTCTTCAGTTTGATGGCTCCCTTCACCCCATTGAGTTCTTGCTCATGGGGGTGTCTGGTTGTTGAGGTTTTCTCTGTATTATTGTAGGGTCTTTACCTTACAATATAAAGCACCTTGAGGTGACTGTGATTTGATACCCCAAATTGCAGATTCCACAGTTCAAGGAAGACTTTATTTATAAGAGAGAACAGAATTAAACACCAAGACGAGGCATGGACAGAAACAAAAGCCAGGCAACCAGGGAGAGTCTGAGGGGTGGCGAACAGTGAATTGGGTTGGTGTTCACAGGAGGAATGAAAAGTAGAGAACTATCCTTACTTGTATCCAGTGAAGAGAGAGTGTCAGAGAATTTATCAGTGATCTAGCTGGGTGTTGTTGTGGGCTGAACAGAAGAGAGTGGGCAGGTAGGCTGTAATCCACAGGGCAGGGAGATAGTGAGAGGGTAAGGAGGCTGAAACTGTGCATCCAAGGCAGCGGCTGTGTGGAGTAATTCCCAGACGTAACAAGGGTGTGCCAACAAAGTGCTTTGTTGAGAGAAAATGAAAAAAAGAGTGTAATTTCAGGCTAAATACCAAGTCTTTGGTACTGCTGATGAGCCATGTTACCATGATAGAAGGTGAACAATCTGGTGAAGAGTCCCCAGCGCCAGTAATCCAGTCAAAGGTTAGCAGGTGTGGATGACCAGCCCATAAAGAGAGGCTCCTTTGAGAGAATGCAGACTGCCCATCAGCCCACCTAAAGCCAAAGACAATGCCAGAACAAAAACAATCCCACAACATAGCAAGTGCCTTGAGGTGACTGTTGTCATCATTTGGGTCTATATAAATAAAATTTAATTTTATTTCATTTAATTCATTTTGGGAATGTGAGTGTGGATGTTGTCTGTCTCTCTGTGTTGGCCCTGGCTGGCGACCTGTACAGGGTGTACCCTGCCTCTCACCCTATGTCAGCTGGGATAGGCTCCAGCCCCCCTCCCCTCCCCCAGCGACCCTGAACAGTATAAGCAGAAGGGAATGGATGGATGGATAGATGGAATTCATTTTGCAGTTTCTGCTGTCTGAAGTATTCACTAAGCACACGATCCTTTGTGGCCACCATTCTGATTTCCTCATGGATCTTTGTTGTTTCATCCAGGATAGTGGTTCTGACACTCACTAGTCCCCGGCCTCCTTTCTTCCACTTAGCGTACAGTCTCAGGGTGCTGGTTTTGGGGTGAAACCCTCCATGCTTGATAAGGAGCTTTCTTGTCTTGATGCCACTGGCTTCTGTCTCCTTCTGTGGCCCTCTTATTATCCCAGCAGGTTATGTGATAACCAGCAGGATTTAGGTGTTGATAGCCCAGATCTTGTTCTTCCCATTCAGCCTAATTCTCTGCAGGTATCTAGTGGTTGCAGCATACCTAGTGGTCTCTTCATTGATTTCTTTTGCCTGTGGGATTCCAAGGTATTTTGGAATTCCATAACCAAATCGCTGGCATATTATACAATCATCTGTCCCGAGTATGGCCTAGAAATCCCAAAGTCAAAATGGGATGTGCCCCCATGGGTGGTTGAGAATGAGCTGAGATCCTGTGGGACTTCCAGATACAGACAGATGAACTGGTGATGACTAACCAGCCGGACATAACAATGGTGGACAAGCAGAGAAAGAAGGCTGTAGTGATAGATGTAGCAATACCAAGCAATAGCAACATCAGGAAGAAGGAACATGAGAAACCTAATAAATATCTGATGGTGCAGCTGTGTAAAAAAACAATAATACTATAAAACACATCAGGTCATTTTCACATGTTTATTAACTTTCAAAATGTAAAGTCTGCTTCTTAATCCAGTAAATGAACAGGGTTGTCTCCTTTGCTAGTCCTGACAGGGTAATGCATTGCAAATGATGTTCTGCAGGAAAGCAGATAAAGTATCAAAACTTAAAATGTTTAAAAAGTTGAAGTTATCAAGCAGCAGACTGTTTTATTTTGGCATGTAGGAATGTACCAGAGTCAAATATTTATTTTCCCTAGTTTTTTGTTTAAATTGAGCATTTTGTGTTGTTTGAATTTTGGCTTATTTCATATTAAATATTTTTTTTTTATTATTTATGTCTGAATTTAGAAGTGCAAAATTAGAGGTCATCCAGGCCTTTATGTCTTTAAGAAATTCCTGCAGTTTAAACAAACAGCATTTTATTGTCACATATATATGGCTGTAGTGAAATTTATTGCATTTAACCCATCACCCATGCAGGACACACACAGCGCAACATGCAGAGCAGGGGGCAGCTGGGGAGGTTAAGGCCCACAGTGGTGTACTCAGAGTGGAGACAGGCAGCACTTAAACTCTGTCACAAACCACACTCTTCTCCTCTAGGCCACCACTCATTGGGCTTCATGGGTGATGCTGGATCACTGTACTGGATGCTTCAATAAATGTGAGGCCATTTTCCTCCTTCATCTGCAGATTAAAGCCAAACAAAGCTTCTCATTAAAGTGTGCAGGTCTGAGAGGCTGCAGACAATCATTGTGTCAAACACAGTAAGATGAGAGGAGCTGAAGCTCAGATGTGCAGAGCAGATGTTCATCACATTATGACCTCACTCTGTTTTGTCTTCATATACATTCAGTCTGTGTTTATAATGCACATTTATGCTTTTACAATAACACATTTCATATTTTCTCTAATCACAGACTGACTAGCTGTGAACTCTCAGAGACTCACTGTGAAGTTGTGGCCTCAGCTCTGAAGTCCAACCCCTCCCATCTGACACTGCTGGACATGAGTGGAAACAAGCTGCAGGACTCAGAACTGAAACTTCTGTGTGCTGGACTGGAGAGTCCAAACTGTCGACTGGAGACTCTGAGGTCAGTTCACTGACTGCAGCTGTTGTTGCTTTAATTGTATATATTGTTAGATCCCCCACAATTCACAGCTCTCCATTTTAATCAGGGTCCTGGCCACATGTCGGCGGGGTCTTACCCCAGCCGAATTTAATGCGACACTACTTAAGCTGTGGCGGGGTAACTCGCCTGGCTTCTAACCACCGTTATTCCTGATGTTTGCCCCAGCTTCCTCTGCAGCTCCAGTGCTGCCAGTCAGGGAGGCATCCCGCAGCTGGGCCCAGACTGCAGTCTCGTCACTTGTGGTGGCTTACCCTATGGATCTGTGCACTTGTTACATGCCAGGTTAAAATTTAAAGGCTAGGCAGAAAGCCCTAAGGACATAAATTAGTTTTAAGTGGACTCAATAGATTAGTGTGACCAACAGAGCTAGATGTTAGAGTTTACTCACTTATTATTTTACTATCATGAGACCAGTTGTACCAAAACTGAGTGAAATAACTGTCAAAAGAAACCTTCGGACTATATAGAGTTAAATTTTATTTTGCAGGTTCAGCTCAAGCATATTGCACTAAGTCAGAATCAGTACTTTAATCAATATTCAATATTCAGAATCAAATGAACTAAATCAAAGTATCAATCTCAATTAAAATGAATTACTTATGAGCTGGGTCGATGAGGGGGAAAATCTAGAAATGTCCAATTTAATCCTGTAATCCTTTTTGGGAGGGAAAGGCTTCAAGCGAGTTGCTCGGCCAAAGCGACCACACCCTAGTCCACGCCCTAGTCCACACCCTAGTCCACACCCTAGTCCACGCCCTAGTCTGATGTTTCTGTCTTTCTGCAAACTGTCCCTTTTATAGTCCTCACGCTGCAGTTTAGAAATCCTCTTCGACTCAGTACAAAGTCCCAAGATAAGAAATCCCACAGCGAGGCTCTGTCCAACTTCAAGTCATCAGGAGGGAGAACTCTCGGGACTGCTGTAAGTCGAATTAGTCCACAGAGGGGTTTGGGCATGTCCTTTCTGTAGAGCAGTCTTGTCCGGGGTAATGTTCCCTGAAATTCTCGTCTAATGCATTCTGCACTTTATCTTTTATAGCCTAAATCTAAGACACATCCTAGTTCCCAGACATCATTCTGACAGACTATCATTCCACTGCCTTATCCAATTGGGGTGTTTAATCTTAACCATTACTTCATTTCTTATTAACATATGGGTCTATTAGATTTTTCCCAGTCTGGGAAGGTTGAACGTCTGAACATGTTTCCTTTTTTACTTTTTTTAACTTTGCTCTCACTCGTCTCTAGGCAGCAGTTTCTAGTTCCTCTTTTTACCCCTAGCTCAGTGATTTCACAATTTCCTTCATACATTGCTTCATCTATCCTGTCTGTGTTACAGTTACACTCATTATTTGATCCTAAATCATATAATGCATTCTCTAACAATTCTAAATTCAGTGCCAGGCTTAGGCTATAGGCTACCTAAGATCTCAACTCACTTGACAATATATTTATGTTATTTACTTGGTATTTTAAACTTTCTGTAGTCCATAAACGTTCAGAAAGTTTGTGTACACCAACATGAAGAAATTTCAGTGCTTTCAAAAATGTTCTGAAAATAGTCAGTGAAGGTGAAGTCAGTACTGATGAGGCTGTAGAGTGAGGGATGTGAATGAGGCCATTGAAGATCTGATGATAGCAGATCAAAATATGTTGCACTTTGAGCTCTTTGTCCTGGCTTCAGTAAACACTGTCCTGACAGATCACACATTTGTTGAACTATACAATGGGTCCCAAAAAACCAACAGAACAAAGAAGTTGATGAATGCAAAACATTGCTCGATCTAGATTCCTACCCTTACTTACCACAGGCTTTGGATTTTATCAAAAAGAATTAAATCACAGATTCAAATGTGGCTGAAGGGTGGCTGAGCTCAACAATAGAAATAGGGTGAAGACAGGGCACAACCAGCTAGATAGTTGTGATTCTCAGTGATCCAAGGGGCTTTAAGAATCTTACCTGTGGCTACTGTTGAGGTGGAAGTAGGAGAGATGCCAGATATCTATTGGAAAAAAATTTCATCCAAGTGTGTAGTCTGTTATTGTAAATTCATTGTGTTGTAGTTCAATCAATATGGCAACCTTGATTTTATTACTGAATATTTGTGTATTTTTTTGTTTTTTGGTGTTGTGCTTTGCAAGCCACTCTCTCAAACTCTCTTCAAATAAAACCTTGAAAAGTGTATGATAGCTCTTTTATTTAACTCCTTTAACCTGCAGCCTTATGGCTTTGTATTTTTAGATATTCTGTTTTCAGAACTTCTATATTTTGACTCTTTTCAGCTCTGGACAGATTACAAAAAACTGAATGAGTTCAAGCACAAATGTTTTCTGATAAATCTTTCTGATCTTTTATTCTTTATTCAGATTATTGAACTGCAATTTGGCAGAGATGGGCTGTGATTTTCTGGCCTCAGCTTTGAAGTCCAACCCCTCCCATCTCAAACATCTGGACCTGAGTGGAAACAATAACCTGCGGGATTCAGGAGTGAAACTGCTGTGTGGCTTTCTAGAGAATCCACACTGTAGACTGGAGACTCTAAGGTCAGACACTATGTTTTAGTTGTACTGACATGAATATGATATAAAAGTAGTGGTGACACCAATCTGCAGACAGACATTTTTTTTTCTTTTTCTTTTTAAGCCTGTCATGTCTGGCAGTTTTCACAATCGGAATGATGATCCGAATGTGCTGAGGTACCAAACATATTTGTTTTTACAAAAGTAGCTCTATAAGTTTCCTATAGGCTATTCCTGTTAATGTTTGTATTTTTATTTATTTTTATTAATTTAGTTATTTATGCCAGAGCTGACAGGCAATAAGGAAGGGGATAGGAAAGAGTGGAAAGAAAAAATAATAAAAATAAATAAATAATAAAAGGCGGGGGGAGTGAAACAAAGGGGAGAAAGGGGAAAAAAATAATCCATAAAAGTAGCTATCCATACATATTTATATCACACACACACACACACAACTCTTGCTGTTTGCAGTAATGTGTGTGTATGTGTCTCTGTCATGGAATGTACTCAATAATGAGGGTACGAAACTGCAACCATGCCCCCCACGATCCAGAGGCGAGTAGCAAAGGACCCAGGGGACCTGGGCTGTCCACAGTCCACTAGGAGCTCAGAAGATCCGAGGCCACACATCCTGATGGCAACTGCACGTCACCCCAGAGGAGGAAGGGGAGGGGGACCCCAGACAGAGCACCCACGGCCAAAGGGCATGAGTCCAGAGAGCCAGAGGCAATGAGCAGTCCCCCCGGCAGGTCGGCATCCCCAGCACGAGCTGAGCATGCAGCCCCGAGGCCCCAAGCGCCCGAGAACAGCCCAACACCTGGCAGACCCCCCCCCCAGCACCAAGGTCACCCAAGCCACCCCCAAGGCCACAGCCGCCAAGGGAGCGGGTCTAAAACCACGCCAAGACATCCAGCCACACATCCCGGGACCCATAGGCACCCACACCCCAGGGGCGAGCAGTGACAGTCAGTGGGGAGCAGCCTGGAGGTGTAGGGAGGGGTAACTCCAGGCCCTCCACAATCATGTCCCACAGGTGCCAAGGCTCAGCAAGCCACAGACCCAGGCCCAACTGTCCATTCACATACACATACACACACACACACACCCCTACACACACACATGCACACAAGTGCACCAGTCACACACATTCACACACACACACACGCATACCATTTATGGACACCTAGTGATGGAGAGCAGGTACCAGCATAGCACCAGCGGAAACCCAGGGAAGCAACCAGCCCAGTCCCGAACAACTAGCCAGTCCCCACCCAAGGCAGGGTGCATGAAACTGGGGTGTGGGAGACCCGCCCACCCCCTCCTCCCACCCAACATGTGGGTGTATGTGATGAGAAGAATGTGTATGACTGTGTGAAAGCTATAGTGCTGTTAAAATTAGAGGGACAGATGTAGTATGAGCACTGAATAAAAGCACCCATCCACACTGCCTCCCCAAGACCCTCAATGTCTAAAATGTAGATAAAACTGAGGAGCAACAGTGAACAGATAGATGGTGCCACCTCAGCAGCATGACCCCCAAGCACACATCTGCCCCCCAAAGCCCTGTATGTGTTATGATGTGTTGTGAACTGACTGATGCAATTAAAAAGGAGGAGTGGGACATCGCACAGCACAGCGAGCAGAGCCAAGGAGGTGGCCATACTCACTGCAGAATGAGCCCCCTCCACCAAGAACCTACCTGTGTGTGATGTGATGTATAACTGAGTGGGAGGAGGGGAAGGGTCAGGATAAATATGACCGAGAGGCAGAGGACTACCTTCCAGAGGAAGAGAGCCAGCTAACTACTGGCTCAATAGACACCCGAGTTCCCTACACCCAACCACAGTGCAGGGAAGGCAGGGCCAGGGCCTGAAGTGGCCACACCCCCAGGACACCACTGTGCTCCAGGCCAGCACCCACCACCCACGCCTCGAACTCAGCACAAACACACACCCCCACCTCATACAAAAGACAACAAATATCACACCCACACATACAGTGCCTTGCGAAAGTATTCGGCCCCCTTGAACTTTTCAACCTTTTGCCACATTTCAGGCTTCAAACATAAAGATATAAAATTTTAATTTTTTTGTGAAGAATCAACAACAAGTGGGACATTCCAGGTGTTGGAATGGCCAAGTCAAAGTCCAGACCTGAATGCAATGGAGAATCTGTGGAAAGAGCTGAAGACTGCTGTTCACAAACGCTCTCCATCCAACCTCACTGAGCTCCAGCTGTTTTGCAAGGAAGAATGGGCAAGAATTTCAGTCTCTCGATGTGCAAAACTGATAGAGACATACCCCAAGAGACTTGCAGCTGTAATTGCAGCAAAAGGTGGCGCTACAAAGTATTAACGCAAGGGGGCCAAATAATATTGCACGCCCCACTTTTCAGTTTTTTATTTGTTAAAAAAGTTTGACACATCCAATAAATTTCATTCCACTTCACGATTGTGTCCCACTTGTTGTTTATTCTTCACAAAAAATTATAATTTTATATCTTTATGTTTGAAGCCTGAAATGTGGCAAAAGGTTGAAAAGTTCGAGGGGGCCGAATACTTTCACAAGGCACTGTACAATTACAATAAACATCACACTCTCACTCTAATATACACACATCCAAAACAAGCACCTCACACACACACATCCACACACACACACCACACAAACACACACGCACACAGTGGTCCTGAGTCCAGGACCAACCGGCCCTGTGTGGGAGCTGCTGCTCCCTCGACTGAGCGCCCCACACCACCACAGGGAGGGGCACCCAGAGTCCCGGAATGCCAGCCAGCCATCCCGACACGGGCCACAACCCCCCCCCCAATACGGCGGCGCACCCGAGGGGCACAGACCCCCTCAGTGCAGGGAGGGGCCCAGCCGGGAATCGGGCAACCCCGGGCACCAGGGCTCCAGGCCCGGCACCCCGGCCCCACAGAGGAGACCAACCACCCGGACGGGGCTAGCACCCACCACCACAGGCCCCCCAGCTCCACACCCCAGGACCATAGTATCATCCGTCCAAGCCCCCCCACCACCACCAACAACCAAGGCCCGGACACAGAAACCGCAAAACGGCAGCCACTATCTTCAGTCCAAGAGCCATCAGACACCCGAATTCACATACATTACCTAAAATGCACAGTTTTGGTGAAGCTGGGATATTGCAATTAAACCATGTGGATAAGTCTTCACATATCATCTGCCAGAACCTCTGAACAGGCATACAAGACCAAATAGCATGCATATAGTTTTCAGTATGATTACCTGAACAGTGGGTGCATATATTTGTGTCTCTGAGGCCCATTTGGAACATCCTGTGTCCTGTATAATGTATTCTGTGGAGGGTTTTGTATTGTATGAGTTGTAAATTTGGACTTTTAGTCATTTTGAAAGTGTTTAAACATATCTGTGTCCAAAAGTTTTCATCTGGATTGATGGAAAGATCTCACTCCCATTTTGCAGTTGGGAGGGAGATTGAATCATTAATTTTTAATAATAACTTATATATTTGTGATAACAATTTGGGGGTATAAAGATTTAGAAAATCTGTTACCAATACCGGGATGTCTAATTTTAGATTATTTAAATTAAATCTTGTCTGTATGATGGACCTCAGTTGCTGATATTCAAGAAATTTGCTGATGCTAATTTCATATTTTTAAAGTTCTTCAAATGAGATAAAGGTCCCATCGTGAATAACATGTTCTAAGTTCTTTATTCCTTTCTCTTGCTATGCTAAAAAACTGAGTACTGTCTTTTTCTGACATATATCTGGATTGTTCCAAATGGGTGTCAGTTTACATGGGATAAGTGAAGACTCTGTTATCTTTAAAAATTCCCACCAGGCTGTCAGAGAGGTGTTTATGTTAAGGCTTTTAAAGCAGTTATAATGTTTAATACTGGAGCTAATGAAAGGTAAGTCAGACATTTTCACTTTTCCACAGAGTGTTTGTTCTAGATCCAGCCACGGGCTGTCTAAAGAGCTTGATTTGATCCATCTTGAAATATACTGTAATCTATTGGATAGCAAATAATGATAAAAATTTGGGAGTATTTAATCTCTACCATAAGCTTTACTGTTTGAAGCTGGTTTATATTTTCCATTTTCTAAACTTTTATGTTATGAACCTTCTTCAACTCTGAACAGATTATGAAAGACTGAAGGAACTTAGTCTTAGTCACAAACTTAGTCTAATAAAGTTCTTTTATTCTTTATTCAGATTGAAGAACTGCAGTTTGTCAGAGATCAGCTGTGATTATCTGGCCTCGGCTCTGAAGTCCAACCCCTCCCACCTGAAACATGTGGATCTGGGTACCAACAAACTGCAGGATCCAGGAGTGAAGCTGCTGTGTGGTTTTTTGGAGCATCCACACTGTAGACTGGAGATTCTGAGGTCAGTAAATTTTAATTGGGATGAATAAGATGCGAAAGTTGTGATATTTAATGGCAGGCACAAGGCTGATATTATACTAATCCATAGTGCAAGTCTTTACAGTAAAGTTTGTTCTTCTTCTCTGGATTCATCTGTAACAGACCTATGTTCACATTGGCCTGTGGATAATCTTCTGCTGCCCGTTCCTCATTTAGAGACAGGGCTCCCTGACTAAATGTGCACTGTTACTATTAATAAGACACAATAATTAATAGCTCACAGATAACTCACTTTAGCAATCTGTGGAAAACAGGAATTTGTAACAGGAATTGCTGGGTAATACTAGTTAGTCAGGAATGGGTCTGGTGATAGCTGCTTCACTACAAAAAATTGAAGCCAAGCAAAGAGAAATGGAGAATGAGGAAAAGAGGCCAGAAAAAAACCAGGAGAACATTTGCCCCAGAGAGGAGCTCTGTCTGCAACTTTGATGTTTTCTAAAATTTTTGACTTTTTTTGCTTTTCTCTGTCTGACTTTGCAAATGGATAAATGGGTGGAGCTCAGGCAGCACCGCCTGTTTATTGCAAAGAAGATGTGCTACAGTTGGCTAGCAGGTGGTTTTACAAGGTTTCTAATTGCTCACACTTATGAACAGTTTTGAATCACCAATTAAACTAACCCCACTAAGTGCATGTCTTTGGACTGTGGCAGCGCCACCATGCTGCCAAGGACTAACATTTGTCTTCTGTAAACTTTGAATCTACATTAAATTTGATTTTGATTTTAAACATTTATTTTAGTTTACTAATTAATTTACTTTTAGCATTAATATATACAATATATATAGCTGTGGATTAGTTCATTTTATCAGCATATATACACATCTCACACTGACTGAAAGTGATTTATTGTGCAGATTTGCAATGGTACTTTAATCCCATGTTGGCTGCCCAATATGTGGACAACCAACTACAGGGCCAGCCTGTGTGGATCCTACGGGTGTTAGTCCAGTTCTGCTATAATAATTTGATTGCAAAAAAGGTGTTGTAGTTCCAATAATTTTCATATGACTTATTAAGTTCAAATATGGGTATTAAACTTAATTATTCATAAAGTCAAGCAATGCAGTTCCTTCCCTGAAAAGCATTTTTTTTCTTGTTTATAAGCAAATGTACATTTAGCTTCAGATTCATCCATTTTCTACCACTTATCTGGGATCTAGCTTTAGGAGCAGCAGAGGGTGGGGCCCCTGTAACTCTGTCCCAACCAGGGTGAACTGCTTCCTTGATTGTTTCATTTTTTTCATAGAAATCATGT
>JAMQGT020014295.1:0-76225 GCA_024447675.2 Pterophyllum scalare
TTTTTTTGAGCAGTGTAATAGAATTATACATTAGAACAATGTCAAGGATACTAAAATAGGTTTCAACAGGGCAAAAAACAAAAGCCTGCATTTGCTTTTGCTGCACTACGAACTTCTTAAAGTATGTTTTAAAATATATGATACTATTTCCTTAAAAATAAATACTGCCCAGAATGTGAGCTGGCTTGGTCTCGGAGTGCTTCTTGTTTATATCGTGTTTTTAAAGAACAAAAAAATGACTGTGTTTAGCTCGGTGTGTCCACAGGGGGGCGACAGAGAGTAACCTGAGAGCCAGACTCAGATTTTCAAAGGCCCAGAATTTGATATGCGTGCTTGAAGTGGAAGCACAAAAAACTGGAAACCACCTTGAACAAAAGTACTTCATCTAGATTTTAAAGAAACTTAAATAATAATAATAGTAAATAATTAAATAGTAATAATTTTTTATTTTAAGAAATGTCTCAGAAGATGATCAGAATGGTTCATATTAAATTCTACTCGGGTGGCCCTCCACAGCACCTATTTTTAGATCTGTTGTGTTTCTGTAGTCACTTAAGTGATCAGTGAATTTGTTTCTTTCACAAGAATTATAATGACTATTTTAAAAGCATTTTGCATCTTAATTAGCATGAGGGAAAAAAGCACTCACAAAATAAAATTACCCAGTAAAAATGAAAGCATTGACAGGTTGTTCAGGTATTATAAAATTCTGCAGGTAATTTTTAAAGCCAGTTTAATAAAGGGCACCTTTTAATCACCTTTTACAGAAGTTTAATCTCATTTATATGCACGTTCCTTTTCTCCAGCCACATCAGCCGACCGCTTTTATCGCATCGACAAGGCTCAGGTATGTTTACCTCCTCCTGCTGCTTCAGAAACCGCAGAACCGACGAGCCCGTAAACAGGTGTGTTTTCCTCCTCACATTCTTTCTCTCTTTCCTCGTGCTGCGTTTTTTTAGGAGCACCTCCACTTCGTGACAGAAATCTGTCAGGATGAGGTGTTCATCCTGGACCATGAAGCACCAATGGTGAACCAGGGCTCGTCCACGGGGATGCCTGATCTGGTGGTAGAGCCCACCGCTGGGTAAGTCAGAAGCAGGAGCCCCTCTTGTAAAGTAGACAACTCTCTTTAATATGAGTCATCATTTAATAAATATAATGATGCTGGTGTGATTTGGAAAAACTTCATCAGAGGTCAGAAAAATGGAGCAGGTGTATTTCAGAGTCAGGTGATTAAAACCGCTGCATAGAAAATTGAGGCGTGAAAGGTAACTATCACTTGGAGGTGGATGCACTCTGGAAGGTCACGCTTCATATGATCGTACCATGTTAGCAAGGTCAAAAACCCAAAATTCAAAATGAAAAATATTCATTCATAATGTGGCTAAAATTTTTAATGGTCCAAAAAGCACCAGTAGCACAAATTGAAGGTTCAAGTCCAGGTTAATGAGGTCCTAGCAGATGCTGACTGCATTTGGAGGCCTGTCAGTCAAAGCAGCCACTCCCCTAACCTCAGCTTTCAGGTAAATGAGATTTAAAGAAATAAAATTAAATAAAAAATAAATCACTAACCTTAGAGGCCAAAAACATTTTTTGCACCAGACTGCAACTTTGCATCTCCTGAAACATGAACTCTACCTGATGAAAATAGTAAAAATTTCCACAGTTATGTGATGCATTTGTTGTGTAAGTAGATATAATTCATAATACACTGGAAAACTGAATTCTGACATAAAAATATTTTGAATATTTTAAAAGCATTTTAGGCCTGTGTACTTGTAAAAATGGATAAATAGATGAATTCTTGCAGCTTTAAACCTCATAATTGTTAACTTCAAACCCTCATTTCTGTTCTTACAGGCATAACAATATAGAAAATGACTACTTCCAGCACTGGAGTAAAGTTTTCATTATGTAAGCCGGGTCACTTATTTACTCTGCTTTTGCTTTCTGTTTGCAGTGTGCCGCTGACATCAGACGAACAAGGTATCACACTCACACCCACACACACTCTGGGTCTTTCCAGAGAACTCAACTAGAGGTCACATTGTTCCCTGGGAGGTTTTAGGAGAGGAGGAAAAAAAAAAAACACTAATTATTTCAGCTTATTTATGTAACACTGAACCATAATTGCATATTGTAAGATAAAGCTCCTACAGCCTCAGGGAGAAAACCCCAACAATCTGACTGTGAGCGAGCAGTAGGCGACAGTGGGAAGGAAGAACTTCCTGTTAACTGATGTACATGGTGTAAATTTTAATACTTTTTTTTTTAACCCACTTGCATTGTGGAAGCTAGCCAGCAGGAACTATTAAACATCACACACATCCCTAATTTTAATGCCAGGCTCAGCGTCCATCCATGATTCTTTCTGTGCTTTAATTTCTTTAGTCATATTTTAAAGTGTCTTCCAGACCTTTAATCAGTCTCACATACTTATGAGAGCTCAAAAATACCAGAACAATAGGGCAACTTTAAATGTAGATCCACCTCGTGTATATTTGGAGGGCCTGTATATTGGAAAATATTCCTGTATGACAGTAAACATTTCCCTGACTTCATGAAAGATTCTGAAGTGGTTGTTAAAAAAAAAAAAAAATCAGCTGATTGTGAGGAGGTCAGGTGGAGGAAAAGGGTTAAATTTTTATGGAATGACTCATAGGTTTGTTTATAAGCTGGCCTGTAGCTGTAATTTTAGGGTGTTGTCTCAACGTTAGGAACTAAATGTGAAACACTTCTCCTCGGAAAGACATTTCACCTTTTTGTTTCTGATGACCCCGTCTGTGCGAACTTCCACCTGCTCAGCTCATCCAGGCGCGCTCAGTGAAGTGTTTCAGCTTCATGCTTATGCTTTCAAACCAGAACATCCTTCGACTCCTCTGCAGGTGTACAGTTTGGGGCTTTTTTTTCCAACAGGTCTTCCTGTCTTATGAACGTATTTCGTGTTCAGAGCTGTTCTGACAAAAGGTGTTTACAGGCCAGTGTGAGGTTTTCTGTATTCCTGGGACTCTCCAGTTAAGGGAACTGGTTCTTCCTCATCCTGCTTTAGTGATTGTCATCTATCAGTTCTGGGTTTTTTTCTCTCTGCTGCTGTGTTGATTTATAATTTTAGAAATGTTCTATTTAGATAGAAACTTACTGCTTTTAACACATTTATTTATTTTTCCTAAATGCAGCTCTAACAGTCAGTCACTTATTTTGAAATCCTAATCCATAAATGCTCCAAATGCACACAAAGTGCAGGGGTTTTAGTTTCCCTGAGGGTAAATGTTATCAGGTGTTTCTAGATAAGCTGTTCAGAGCAGTATGATACTCTGAGACCAGAGAAATATTTCTCCTGCATAGAAGAAATACCTCAGCCCTTCACCTTTGCAACAAAGTGGAGCAAAGTTCAAACAGAGCCCTGCAGAAACACTCGGGTGGCCTTTATTATCTGTGTTAACCAAGCATGTATGCGAGTGTGTTTCTTCTGCAAACAGCTGTAGAAAAGAAGACGGTGACTCTTTTGTGTTTGTGTGTTCACAGCTCTGCTGACAGCTGCCAGCTCTGGGGATCTTTCTATGGTAATGTGCATTCATGCAGATGAAAACAGATGTCCACTTTCTCAGTCTGAGTAGTTTAATATAGCGAAATATCAAAACGCGTTCAACCTCCGCCTTTGACAAATGGCTAAATTATGCGTCACTCTGATCCTCTCAGGATTGTTCCCACTGACTGATACTGCAAACATCGTTAAACATTTTAGTGCCAGCCAGGACAGTAACGCTTGTACTTCTAAGGGTGGGGGATCCTACTTCTTTGAGGCTCAGTGGCTCAGTAGGGAGAGCAGGTCGTCTAGTAATTGGAAGGTTGGTGGTTTGATTCCTGGCTGCTCTACTGTGCATGCCAAAGCATCCTTGGGCAAGATGCTGAACCCCAATGTGTCCACTGGAGTGTGATTGTGTGTGAATGTTAGCTAGAGAGTGCTTGCATGAATGAGACATGTTGTATAAAGTGCTTTGAGTGCTCATGTAGAGTAGAAAAGCGCTGTATAAGAAGCAGGCCGTTTTATTTTCCCTGTTCTAAAGAAACTCAGTTAACGTTGAACTCATCTTTCTGTCGACCTCTGCAGCTCTCGGAGTGTGTGCATCGAGGCGTCAGCTTGTTGGTCAGAGACTCCGGAGGTCGTTCAGCGTTACATTTAGCCGCCCAGAACGGACGCACAGACCTGGTCCGCTACATATTGCAACAAGGTGAGAACGTGTGTGCTAAATGATGCTCAATGTACAATTCTGACAACTTTGAATATCTCATTATCTATAGAAGATAATGCCATGAAATGATTCAGAGAATCTGGAGAAATTTCTGCACAAGGACGAGACTGAAAATCGAAATGCATGCACGCAATTTTCAGGCCCTCGGGTGGCTGTCATTAAAAACAGACATGATTCTGTCGTGGAAATCACTGCGTGGACTGCATTAAAGAAGAAGCCATATGTGAACATGATCTAGAAAGGCTGCTGGCAATGCAGAGGCAAAGCGGAAAATTGCTCTGTGGGTGGAAAAATCCAAATGTAAAATTCCTTATGGAAAACGTGGACGCTGCATCCTCTGGACTAAGGAGGACCGAGACCATCCGGCTCGTTATAAGCACAGTTCAAGCATCTGCATCTCTGATGGTGTGGGTGTGCATCAGGGCCTGTGGAATTGGCAGCTTTCACAACTGGAAAGGCACCTTCAGTGCTGATGGTTTCAGAGGAGCATACACAGAGGTCCCCTCCAGAGGTTTCAGGGAAGAGCTTACACATTTCAGCAAGACGACACTAAAACCGTATCAGAATATTTAATTTCTGTTGGTTTTGAAAGTGTTTTCAGTCACGGGATGAAGGAAAAAAGATCATTCTGACATGCATCAGAATCTGTTTTCTCTGAAGTGTAGGGTTTGAGGATGGTTTAAACTGTCTGTAGTGGCGTTGTACTGCAGGTGCAAAGCTGAATAAAATGATCAGACTTGTTTGTTCAAGCATTAAAATGATGGAGTAATGCTCGCTTCTCCTCTGTTTGTCCCTCTTCAGGCTCAAAGGTTCTTCTGGATCTAACAGACACAGAGAAGTATGTTGACTACTTTTTCCCCACTGTATGCAGATTTAATCTTTATGTGCATTTTTTTTAATTTGTTTGAATTACACACAACTTGATTGTGTGAGAAACTGCATGCAGACACCACAAACCTTTACTACAGTATGTGTGGTTTTTTTTTTTGGTTTTTTTTTTTTGTGCCTACGAAGTTTATCTGATCTCTAGAATATTTGTGTGTGTGTGTGTCTGTGTGTGTGTGTGCACGCACAGAGGTGACACTGCATTGCACAAAGCAGCCTCAGAGAAGCAGCACGCAGTATGTCGACTTCTGGTGGAGGCTGGAGCATCGCTAGAGAAGACCAACTTCCAGGTAAACACACACACACACACACACACACACAGAGCTTATTCCTGTAAGTCCCTGTGAGTCATACTGTATCAGTCATATGTAAATTATAGATAATTCAGTGGCTTCCAGGGTGTAGCTCTCACTTTGCTTCAGTTGTCGTCCTTTGAATAACAGGGCAGTATGGTGGTGCAGTGGTTAGCACTGCTGCCTCACAGCAACCAGGTGCCGGGTTTGAATCCACCCTGTGGCCCCTCTGTGTGGAGTCTGCATGTTCTCCCCTTATCTGTGCCGGTTCTCTCTCTGTGTAAGACTTGTGGCGACCTGTCCAGGTGCCCCATGGCAGCTGAGCTAGGCTCCACCCCCCTGTCACCCTAAATTGGATAAGTGGATGAAAATAAAAAAATAGATCAGATCATTTATTGCAGACCATATTGACTGACTTAACTCTGTATTAAACTGAATTTCTTTATTACCTCCAACGAGGAGGTTATTGTTCTTGGTTTGCGTGTCACTCTGAATGATTTGTGGTGAAACTTTGTGGGGGTGTGGAGTTAAAGTTCCAATCTGGCTTACATCCACCGAGGTCTTCAAGACCAAGTTAATGATTTATTGGTTGAAGACTGACAAAAAGCCTTATAACTTAGGAATTATGATTCTTACAAGTGTGGTGTGCATTGTCAACATATAGAAAGTACTGTATAAAGATTTAAAGTCACATGTCACATTTGACCTCTGACCTCTCCTTCTAGGTCAACAGAATGATCTGAAGGTCAAAGTGATAATAATGCTGTATAGAGCGATTTAAAATGAAGCCAAAAAGGAAAAAACCTACTGAGCATACTACTACTACTACTACTGACATGAAAACCACGCTGAGACTTAAAAACTGAAGGATGCAGTCAGTGCAGTTATGTACTTCCTCATCAGCACCTCAGATGTGGTATTAGGTGAATAACCACTGAAAAGACGCTCATGCAAACAACTTCACCATGCAACGCAAAATAAAACACAACCCCGTGTATTCACTCCCAAGACACTTGTTTTTTGTGCAAAATGTTTTGTGCCTTATATTTTGTATTGTTCTTGTGCGTCTGCATATTTCAGTAAGTCACTGCACCCATTACATATGTCCTGAGCAAAATCAAAGCCCACAGCAGCCGCATTAATGGGAGGTAAGCGTTGCTGTGATTGTCTCCTGTACCTTCAGGGGAAGACGCCGGCAGACCAAGCAGGGGGAGACTCGGAGCTCGCCGCCTACCTGAGCTCGTCGTCTGCGAGTCACGAAGACCTGGAGACGGCCGTCTGAGGCGCACACGTGTACGCACACGCACACTCTGCGTCTCTCTGGACTGTGCGCACGCTCCACATGGAGAGGAAAATGTTTGGATTTGACTCTTCACACGGAGCAATCAGGAGACAAACCAGAGGAGATGAACTACTTCAGCTCGCAGCAGCACTGCAGAGGAGATTTTACTGGTCTACTATTTATTTGTAGTTATTTATTCATATTCTATTTATTGGTTGTACTGATTAATTGACTGAGTGAGTGACTGAGCATAGGACTATCAGAATGCAAGTGCAATCGGACCAGCCGTCACACACGTCGTGAGTTCACCTGTTTCTCATCTTATAAGGGATTCCTTTGCATATTTGGCTCCATAAGACTTCTACAGTGGTTTAAAGTGTGTTGGTTAAACATCATTTACTGTCAGAATAATATAAAGTGTAATTTCAGAACTCATAGGAATAGTAAAAGTTTTTGTTTATCCCTTAAAACTTGCGTGCCAAAGACATTGCACCAATGTAATGTCACATCTAGTCCCAAATTTCATTTTCTCATCATCCGTCGCACAGTCTGGTTTCCACATCTTCATGAATTTCCGAAACTTCTTTAACGCCCGTGTCTTTAAATTGTGCCACCGTAACGTGTCGGGTTCACTCAGCGCCCCCGAGTCACGCGTCATAAAAGGTAAAACACCAAGCTAACATATCCCCACCACTTGAACTCGTCCTGAAGTGCTTGTAATTGTTTTCACCTTCGACGTCCAGCAAGTCCCGAAAAGAGACCCCGTCTTGTCCCATCACAGGTGTTGCTTCGTTGTTGCTCGTAAACACGACAAAGCTCAAGTGATTCAGACTCCTCTCCGGAGAGCGTTCCGGCACCTCCGAGCAGCCGTTTAGTTCCTGCAACACTTGCCGGACTGAATGTTTCCTGCCAGATTTTCTACAAACAGCGTGAAGCGACCAGAGTAATGAGAGCTACTTGTACAGAGAGGTTTTTAAAAGGTGTTTTAAAATGAGCCTCTGACCTTGTGTTGACTTATTCCAAAGTCCAAACTGTAAAGATGCAACACACCTGGGCCCAGTTAGTGTTCCAGGATGTCCAATTTTAACATTAATTTTTTTTTCTTGGAGTTTACAAGAACAATAGAATTTACCTATTGTTACTAAATCACAATAATGGAAAAATGGACACAGTTTGTCATCTTTAAGTTAAAAATTCATATAAAATAAACAAAGATGGATAAATGTAACTTAGAGCTGTTGAAATCTGGGATCATTTATGACCCCAGCCATTTGTGTGTATGTACGCACTATTGTGATATTTTTAAACTAATTATAAGTTTGTCAGTCTTGTAGAACGTTTTTAGAAAGTATGTTTTTAACATTATAAGCTTTGATTTTACTTCTAATCAGTACATGGTGGCTACCAGACGCAGAGTAGAAAGCTGTACTGCAGGAAAAACCTTGAGGCTCGTAAACCTTAAGTACTGAGCTGCTGATTTTATACACATGTGGCAATGGGACTGAAAACACCTGAATTCAAAGAATAAGAAATCCAGCCCAATATTTTTGTATTGCAAAGTGACAATAAGATGAAAACCTTAATGAGAACATTTTAGGAAGCCTTTCACACATACAAGAAATGTTATGGATATGCTAAACACCAGGCCATAAAAATATTATGGCGTCATAAATGTATTGTTGGGATAAAGATGATTGAGGTTGGGCTCCGAGGGTCAGTTTTCTGTAATTTCTGAGCTGAAGCTATAAAAAAGAAAGATTTAAGAAAATAAATCATGAAGAGAATTTCTATTCCAGAGCAACACGGGACTCAAACTCTTCTTGCGGACTAAATTAGTCCTGAACCAAGAAACCACTAACCGGACCAGATGATAGTCAGAGGGGACCAGTATGAGCCCAGTATGGAGGGAACACATGAATCCCACCGCGGGTGTTAGAACGCAGTGACCAAAGTGCAGCTGGTTGATTTATTGTTTTTGAGGGTGACGATAGACAGTATTCACTGTAATGTTTCTTTCAAACTAAGATTATAACTTTTCCCAGCTGGATAGTGTGTATCTGGTACTCCATACATGTGTGTGTGTGTGTGTGTGTGTGTGTGTGTGTCTTATTCCATATCAGATCTGATTTTAAAAGTGAGTACATCTGCAACACAGAGAAACTTTGCTCTCTGTGCAGTATGTAGACAACTACACAGCGTGTGCATGTGTGAGTCTATTCAGGCATATCTTGTGTACATACCCACCCAAGTGTGTGTGTGTGTGTGTGTGTGTGTGGAGCATTTATCGAGGACAAAATTAAAATCTGAGCCATTATTAATGCAATATGAATAGATTCTTTTGTTTTTGCATTTCTTTGTTAATCGTTTACATTACATTAATGTTTTTAAACAACTGTGCAGCACCGAGGAGTATTGAATGTGCAGTTTTACTTCAGTGCTGGTTTGGTAAATGATTGTCTCATTGTTTTTGTATTTTTTTCTCTCTTTTGAGTGCATGTGCGTCGGTGGATTGAAACAGCCCTGTGCGGTCTGCTGTAACCCGAGCTGATATTTACAGTAGGAGATGCTTTCCCAAGAATTCAGGGGGACATTTTAAACACTTGTGTTCAGCCATCGTAGAAGGCCAGCTCCAACAAAAACCAGGTCCGGTTAGAAGAGGTGAGGCCTGCCAGCCAGTTACAGCATCGAAGCAGCCACACCCTTAACTTTAAGCCTTTCCAGCACCACATGGACGACTTAAAACAAATGTGCAGAAGTTACGAATTTTTAAATTATCTGGTTTTGTGTAGCAGGGCGTAAACATGGGAGTCTGTGGGGGTTGGATATTTGGAGTCAGCCTCAAGTTACCACTCTTGGAGCTGCAGGCCCTTTTGCCTCATAGAAAGCTGATATCCTTATATGGTCATCACAGGCACACACCTGTGGCCGTGAACAAAGAAGCCCCATCCACCTGCTGTTCAAACATTGCAAGACCCAGAAAGGAGCTTTCTGATTAAAGATGACATGCACGAGCTTTCAAATCTGTATCTTCTCATGCTTTAGGGGGC
The DNA here is from genome assembly GCA_024447675.2 of Pterophyllum scalare. Taxonomy (NCBI): domain Eukaryota; kingdom Metazoa; phylum Chordata; class Actinopteri; order Cichliformes; family Cichlidae; genus Pterophyllum; species Pterophyllum scalare. The sequence continues at coordinate 9,761 of JAMQGT020014295.1, forward strand.
GCTGTTGTTGCTTATTGTTATTGTCATACAAAATTTAGATTTTAATGCTTTAAACATGTTAAAGTTTTTTGCATGTTACACATCATATTCTGGGACTTTTAGAATTTTTTTTCCAGTGCAAATGTCTTCTTTATGATGCCTTTTTTTTTTTTTTTAATCGCTGTATAGAAAGTCCAATCTTCAAGACAGAAACACCAACCAATGAATTAGAAAAGGATGAGTAATGTGTACAAATGGGGTGTTGGCGCTCTGCACGCAGACCTATTCCTGTGCAAAGAAAGCTTATGGCCCAAGGCAGTGAGACTCTAAATCCACTAGAGGCTCTTATTTTGGTTTCTGCACTGAAATATATGTAAAATACATGAGTGGTAAAAACATTTGCAGTGGTTATATAGCTGAAATGTACAGAATTATTTAATTCTTTTTAGGTGCCTTTGTGCCCATTTTCAGCGCACACAGATGGAAAACGTAGAGCAAAGATGTTTTTTTATCTGCCTACATATAAGTTTTATTCAAATCTGCGGGATGTTAGTTCACATTTAAGCCTTCACAGCTTCTCTCTCTCTGCAGAGCCTCTCGCTTTGATGTTGCAGGACTTCTGCGATGGCTTCCAAATGTCAGATATCAAACACGGAGCCCTTCCTCCGAGGGTCTGCAGATTATGAAACGGACAAAATGTGTGCAAATGAAACCCACAAACTGATTTCTTTGTTTTCTAAGTGACTGTGCTGATATAAGCTGGGCCCATTATATATTGTGAGTCACACACACACACACACAGACATGCACACACACAGAGGCTTCTTATCACTCTTTCTATTGGATAGAAACATGACTTTGAATTAAACTGTGTCTCTCATCAGCACTGGTTATGCATGGCATTTATTTTCTTACCTCCTTGGAATTATGTTCTGGTAATGGCATTATTGGTGTTTAAACTGTTTAATTGTCATAGTTTTAAATGATTTATACTTGAGTTTCTTCTAAGGTTGGGCACATGTGTTTATTTGCTTTTGTATTTCTTTAATTTTTCTGCTACTGATGATGATGATGATGATGATCTTGGTATTACTTGAAGTCTGTTGTTTTTTTAATTTGTTAAAAATGTGATGTTGTGTTTTGCGTGTGACCTCATTTCCTGTTTGAATGGTTGCCAGGGAAATCCCTTCATCAACAGCCACTCATAAAACTTGTTTTAAGGAAGTCACATGTTTTCATACTCACAGTGACTCATGCAAGGAATTGATGAAAACTGCTTATAAACAGCTGCTGAAGTCATGATTTCTAAATTTATGGCACTGTGTATCAACACAATCTCAGCGACATTGATACAAAAGGACTAAAATGTGCTTATTTATGGTAAATATGAGACAGAACTCCTCTCTATCAAAGTACCGGTTAAATACTGGATCAAGTGGGAACATAAAACATCAAAAATCTGGCACCAAAAAATGGGGGAAACAAAATGTTTTGGACATTTCTTCTAATTATATCTCATAAATGTTGAGACCTTTTGCTAAAAGCCCCAACTCTCAGGTGGCACTGCATAAAAGTCACCGATCTCCTAAGGGGATCATGAAAATGGAGATGCTGAGGACTTCTTAAGGCTCGTTACTCTGAAGTAACCAGATGGCCCTAAAGGTCTCGTTGCCAACTGATCTGGGATCTGCTGTAATGTCTTCAGTTTTTACCTACACTGATGTGCAAATGGTCATCAGTTCACAAGCCTGTCCACTCCGTTTCTTCACAAAAAAGGTGAACTGATGCATCCTCAGGGTGGCCCTGGGTGGCCATGTCAGATGGGGAGGTAGTGGAAGACACAGGGCTTCGGGCCGCCTGCACCAAAGCCATGCGGCGTCCATGGTCACCTGCTCACCAACTTCACTGAGCCACCCCAGCGGCCAAATGAAGATGGTTTTGAGGAGAAAATAAATTATATTAAATTGGAAAAAATGAAACAAACTCCAAGGCCAGGCCCATGGCTATTGGACAGTGAGCAGCCTCTAATAGAAGAAAGCAAACAGGAATTTAAACTCAACAAATTCCTGCTTGACAGTCGGGAACTCCAACACGCTTTGGTTTCCTGCTTCTTCCTTCAGCTGCTCCTTTTGGGACGTCTGCCTCCATCTCACCCTTTCTCAGGCTTCCTCCTCTCTCACTTCAGCCCTCTTTATGTGGTCCTTCACTGCATCCATGAATTTCTTTGTTCTTCCTCTTTTACTCCTACCTGGCAGCTCCTTATTCAACATCCTTTGTCCAGTATATCCACCATTCCTCCTCTGGACATGTCCAAACCATCTCATCTTGTCTCTCAAATTTCGCCACCAAAGTTCTGGACGTTCCCAACAAACATCTACAATTCTCAGCAGAACAGCAGAAACGGAGTGATGAGCAGGGGCTACCGCTGCGACAGGCCTATTTGACAAAGGAGTCATAGCGGAGCCTGGAGCCTGATCTTCTGTTTGGAGATTAAAGTTTAGCCATGTTTAACATGATCATCCACCACTGGAAGTATACAGATGACACAGAATATGTTCTCTGGGCTTTAACAAGCAGCCGCTTGCCCTCAGAAGCTTCAGCATTTAAGAAATTCTACCCTGCCTGTCAACAGTATTTGATATTTGAGTCTTTTTGCTCATTATTAGAAAACATCAGAAAATAAACGTCAATTAGTGTGCATTTTTCAGTGGTATTAGCTCCTAGAGCTGACATGAACTTTGACCCCGTTATAATTTAAACTGGAAGAAAGAAAATGAGCTGACACAAAGGTGAGACATTTCACGTGCCTTTGAGAAGTCAGATGTGAATCACACCTGGAAATTCCCTAAAGCTAACAACCAGAGTGTTACTGAGTGGGGAAACTGGGATCACTGGGACCATTTGTAATTCACTGAACATCAGATGGACCAGCTGAAGATCCAGATCCATCTCTCAGGTCCTGTCTTCTGGATTTTTCCCCATTCCTTAAAGATTTGTCTTTCAGATTCTGTTCATCTGCTGTAGATAGTTTTTAGGTCTGCTCCTTTTTTTGCCGTTAACTTGTCCAGGTTATTCAGGTTTTGCTGAGACATACCAAGTTTTCAGCTAATAGTATCAGCGTGCCTCAAGATACAATTTAAAACTGGGTCTTTGTTCAGTTGTCTCATGTGTAGACACAACACTGTGAGTCAGGTGCATTTTTTATTCTTGAATGATTCATAGTCAGTGCTTCGTGGCTTAACATTTTTTAAAAAACTTATATAAAGTCCGTAAACTGAAAATAAAAGAAACTGTAAAGAAAAATCTTAGAAATGTTTAGAAAGCCTGGAGAACAGTCACTCACCACATGTTAAACAGTCATGTGTCAGTTGCAAAAACAGATAAGCAAACACTGCGAACACAGAAATTCCCTGGAATCTTGTAAATGACAGCCCATTTTTAGACACCTGTCTGTAACTCCTCCTGACGGCACAACAAACCTTGTGGTTGTTTTGGGCACTAGCAGATTGCCACAGGCACCAGAAGTTTCCTTGGAAGATGCTGACTTTATATATATATATATATATATATATACATATATATATATATATATATATATATATATATTGCTGACAGATTTCTAGGCCTGTGTGATTTTCTCACCCGGTTGTAAAGTGTTGTGCAGCTGGCATTGCTCCTTTGTTTATGCATTGGTGCAATATGAGTCCATTGGTTGATTTTGGGTTGATAGCGCTCTGCAGTGTGGAGTTGTACGTGTCCATCATTGCGCCCCATGGCATAGATGCACCCCTTCAGCACAGTCACGCTTACATAGCAGCGTTGGAAGTGCATTGGTGCCACCTCGTCCCAGGTGCGAGTGGTCAGGTCAAATCTATGCACGGTGTTGAAACCCTCTGCTCTGTTGGTGCCACCAATGCAGTGGACATACCCATTGAGGAAGGCAGCTCCATGGAAGGCATGAGGATGCTCGAGGTTGTTTGTTACGCTGAGCCAGCGGTCAGCCTGGTAATCATAGGCCTCAGTGCCATTAACTGGATCATTGCCACTCCAGCCCCCGATGGCTAGCAGGATGGAATGAGGCAGGCGAGGACGAGCAAGCAGGTGACAGAAGCCTGACACAACGGGTCTGCTGGATCTAACGTCACATATGACCCTGTTGGCCTCCATAGCCATGGACAGGCATTCAGAGTTGCTGACCACCAGCTCACTGGACAGCACATTTTGCGTTCGGTACTCTTTGTTCATCAGTCCCAGACGAACATACACATAGAAATCAAAATATGACTTAGTAACACTTAATTTCAGCAAACTCAAATTTCTTTAGGATAGTGCTGTTAATATCATTTGTTTTTATTATTGCTAATAAATACAAGAGAAGAGATCTCTATTTGTTTCATCAACAGGAAGCTCAAGCTCTTTGGTTCCTATTAAAGACAAAAATCTTGAATTGAAAGTGTATAAATTAACTTTACACAAACTAAAATACAACACAATACAACTGATAAACACAACAGGGGAGAATGGCGTGCTTCTTACAGTAGTTTAGTCATAGTGCAAGCCTGTACTTGCAGTTATATGAATATAATATAATATAATCTATACATAAAGTATTTCTTTGTGGTTATAAAGGCACATTTCAGGTGTGGAGCTAACTGGTGTGTTTTTAAGGCTCATGAACAAATTTAATGACTGTGATTTGGCAACAGCTAAAAAGACCCACGTGGAACTTGACCAAACTTTTCATCAAAGCTCTTCCAATTTTTTTTAATATTTAAAACTTTAATATTAATATTCTAAAACTGTGTTTATTGTCTGAAATCTTGAGTCTTGAGCTCATGGAAGCAGGAGCCTATGCAGTTCACTTTCTTTTGGCTGGTAAGCGCTTGCAGATGTGGAGTGAAGAGCCAAGATACACTGGCAAAAGTGGGGGTCTATGTCCTCATATAAGTAGGGCAAGACCAACTGGAAACAGTGAAATGTTCTAACCAAGAGCACCAGATTCATTTCAGAATCGGGAAAAGATAGGCCACTCCTTTACTCTGTGGAAGAGTTGGGATCAGGATTTGACACACTAGCATTGTCAGGGTCCACCAGTCCTCCTGTGCTGGCTCATCTCTCTATCTGTTTCCTCTCCTTGGGGGTCTCTCACTGCCACTGCGCATGTGTCTGTGTGGGTGTGTGCAGTTAACTCCACCTCTGCATTTCAGGGGGCAGGATTCCCTTGGCTTCCTGTCCCCCATTCTCATACACCTGGAGGTGATGACCTCACCTCGTCTGACTGCTGTTACTTAATTGAAGGAGTGACCTTCAGTCAACACCTGATGGTTGAGCTAACCCAGTGAACCCGGCTCCTTTACCTTTGTTTGTTTGTTAGGTCTGTGTTTTGTTTTTCGCCAAGACCACACCTAAACTTTTTTCGTCTGCAGAAACCAGGAAGTGGACCTGAGTGAATTCTGGGAAAAGAGATGACTGTGGAGAAAGGAGTCTGTGAATCAATCTGTGTTCAGACCTTGGATTCCCATCACTGGAAAGCTTTGCCTCACACCTTGTGATTAATCATGTTGTAAATAAACCTGTTAACCTTTGTGAGTCAGTCAGCAGTTGCCATTTACCATCAAAGGCACCATCCATAACCATCAGTTTCTTAATCAGTGTTGGATAATTGAGACTGCGTATCTCATTCCTTCACCTGGATGTTTTGTAAACAAACTTTATACTGATATCTAGTCAGTATTTATTTATTATTTATTAGTCTCACACACACACTGAATTAATGAATACTGTAGGCTTTAATGTTACTGAGGTGACGGTAAGGCCTGTTATATCTGATGCTCACAAGTGTTCAAGGCCTTGGTGGGAGGCAAGAACATCTGTTTCACATGACCTTTGTAACCTCATGTTGTATTTTAGGGAGTCTTATGACAGGTACGCTCCAAAAATGGAGTTCTGCAGACCCACCTGTGTTTTTGTAACATGGATAAGCAGAGGTTTTAATAGAAAGATCCTTCATTATGACACCTGCTGACATTTGCTGGTACTAGTTTGTGTTTAAAATAGTACTATAATATATGTATATATGGTACAAGATGGTTAATATGAGCAGACGGGTGCAAACAGTCACCTGTCTGCACATGGACTGCAGAAGTGTCTGGATATGAGTAATTGCTCATATTCATGCATGAGTGCAGCCTTCAGCTGCAGTGGTCATTGGTTTTGACTGCCTGTAATGAACATGTCAATCTACTATCTTGAGTTTTGTAACAGTATCATTCGCACTTTCACTTTTGAACTTTTGAAAATCACCCAGTGGGGGTTAAGTGGGACGTCACAGCATTTTTATTCTTTCTTCCCCTGTACTAGCATTTTGACTGGCTCACAAGGACATGTATGTGAAGGGATGGTTTTCTGAATTATCAGTGAAAGTTACAAACTACCAAAGTCACGAGCTTGGCAGAGTTTGGCTGAATATTATGGAAACTACCAGAAAGAAAATGAGGTACAGTACCACACACCTCACCACTGTTTCTGTCCTCATCCATGTCCTGCTCCACCCTCACATCCTTCTCTGCCTCCACAGCTCCCTGACTATTTGAGACAGACTGAGCGAGGATCAACAAACTGCAGCTCAAATCATCCATAAATATTTCAGCAGACTTTAGCTTCAAATCCCAGAATGCTACGTGGAAATCCAGCCAGTCTTCACAGACAGACAGAGATTATGACCTTTGACCTCTGCAAACACAAACATATTTCTATATCTCAGGCCGAGTTACTTTGTCTTAATAAATGACTTCAGATCTCTGACAGTGTTGTTCTGGCTCCACGACTGAAGTCTGGTTGTTGATCTTTGGACCAGTCACTCCTCACAGACAAACAGCTGGAATATCCAGACTCTGACCTTTGACCTCTGCACACACGAGAACATTTCTCTTTAATTTATAGAGATTATTGACATGTTCTGTGACTAAAGCTTAATACTGGACAGCATAACACATGTTTCAGTGTAATGTTATGATTTCATGTGTAAGCCAAACCATTCCACCTGTGAACAAACTCAGTGCTCAGTGTTTTTAAGTTATTGGCCACGCTGTGTTGAGTGTACTGAGAGGGTAAGTCAGTGCAATGCATTACAATCCAGTTCCTAAAATAATACACAGTGAGAAACAGCAGCTTTATTTTTTCAGAGAACCGGTAATCTTCGTGGAAGGTGTTTTGTCTGAAGTGGAATAAAAATGTAAATTTTCAGTTTGTAAATTTGACAGCATCACTTCTTCACCCATTATTATTATGGCTCAGTCATAGAAAAGCGAAACCAGGCCATTTACTGTGATAAAATCCCATATTACGAATTAAAATTACACATAAGAAACTTTGAGACAAACAAAACAAAAAGGCCCAATAAATTAAGAAAGAGCGCTGATTCAGGTTCGATGGAGCCATGACGTATTAACACGTAACAGCTTTGCCCACTTTTAACAATAACATGAAGCGATGACTATTTTATCACAATATTATTTTTTGGATATTTCCACCGTAAAAACACTGGTGCCTCCTTTCTCATAAATCTTATTTTCTTTGCTGCCAAATTTTACATACAGGATTTTCAAATCAAAAACCTAAATTCTTAATTTTTAAAGTCTGACTTTGAGAAATGTATTACAACCTTATCCCAAATACAAAACAAAAAGGATCTGAAGACAATCTCCATCTGTAATACACTCAGTGTTTTATCTGAAAACTCTCTCGTGTCCACTTATTTTATTTATTTATTTTTTGTTTTACTTCTTCTACACTTTTCTTTCTCTTTCTAACTGGAAGTTGCTGTATAATACATGCAAGTTTGTTTATGATTGTATTGTTGCTGCTGTTGCGCAACAAAGTCGAAAAGATGAAGCCATGACACGTGCCTACGTGATCAAAAGCCACGCCCACTCCACAAACAAAGTTACCTGACCGGCGGCGTTCCGGCGTTATTTCCAGGGTACACTTCTAGAGATAAAGTTGCTGACAGTGTTGGGAAAACGCCGCAGAGATCTTTAGTTTTCCTTCTACCGTCTCTGAGATCGTTTGTATCGTAAGTAACTTTGTTTCTGTGTTTTTCAATAAGTTTTCAAGGAGTTCTGAATTCATTGTAAACTGCTTCCATGAAGCTGACTGCTCGTTTCGTCTTCTTCTTTCTTTAATCGTGCTTTATGAGCAGTCCTGTCTCGTGTAGGAAGGTATTTCTAACATTTCCAGACAGTTTAGCGCTTTTTAAAGAAAATAACGGCGATACGAGGGCATGTCGACTTTTACACGACTTTTCTGCCCGCGTGGAAAGCAAATGAGTGTGCTTACACGGATTTAAAAGCGACTTTCATTCATTAATTATGTCACATCAGTTATTTACCATTCTGTCTTAGGTTCGTGTGTTCTTAGCGTGTCAGTGTGTTGTGTTGTGAATTGCGTTTCCTGAATTGATCAGCTGTTCTTGAGACTTGTCCGGGCGGAAGCCCGAAGAGGAGGAGAGGAGCGAAACCGGCTTTAAACTGTCACTAAAGGGACACCAAAAAGGTCCAATAAATTAAGAAAGAGCGCTGATTCAGGTTCAATGTTAACACGTAACAGCTTTGCCCACTTTTAACAATAACATGAAGCGATGACTATTTTATCACAATATTATTTTTTGGATATTTCCACCGTAAAATCACTGGTGCCTCCTTTCTCATAAAGCTTATTGTCTTTGCCGCCAAATTTTACATACAGGATTTTCAAATCAAAAACCTAAATTCTTAATTTTTAAGTCTGACTTTGAGAAATGTATTACAACCTTATCCCAAATACAAAACAAAAAGGATCTGAAGACAATCTCCATCTGTAATACACTCAGTGTTTTTAATCTGAAAACTCTCTCGTGTCCACTTATTTTATTTATTTATTTTTTGTTTTACTTCTTCTACACTTTTCTTTCTCTTTCTAACTGGAAGTTGCTGTATAATACATGTAAGTTTGTTTATGATTGTATTGTTGCTGCTGTTGCGCAACAAAGTCGAAAAGATGAAGCCATGACACGTGCCTACGTGATCAAAAGCCACGCCCACTCCACAAACAAAGTTACCTGACCGGCGGCGTTCCGGCGTTATTTCCAGGGTACACTTCTAGAGATAAAGTTGCTGACAGTGTTGGGAAAACGCCGCAGAGATCTTTAGTTTTCCTTCTATCGTCTCTGAGATCGTTTGTATCGTAAGTAACTTTGTTTCTGTGTTTTTCAATAAGTTTTCAAGGAGTTCTGAATTCATTGTAAACTGCTTCCATGAAGCTGACTGCTCGTTTCGTCTTCTTCTTTCTTTAATCGTGCTTTATGAGCAGTCCTGTCTCGTGTAGGAAGGTATTTCTAACATTTCCAGACAGTTTAGCGCTTTTTAAAGAAAATAACGGCGATACGAGGGCATGTCGACTTTTACACGACTTTTCTGCCCGCGTGGAAAGCAAATGAGTGTGCGTACACGGATTTAAAAGCGACTTTCATTCATTAATTATGTCACATCAGTTATTTACCATTCTGTCTTAGGTTCGTGTGTTCTTAGCGTGTCAGTGTGTTGTGTTGTGAATTGCGTTTCCTGAATTGATCAGCTGTTCTTGAGACCTGTCCGGGCGGGAGCCCGGAGAGGAGGAGAGGAGCGAAACCGGCTTTAAACTGTCACTAAAGGGACACCAAAAACATAAAATAATCAAGGTTTAGAAATGTAGATGTAGTAGTAATAATAATAATAATAATAATAATAATAATAATAATAATATCAGCTGCTCAGAGTTTCATCGGTCCTCTGGCTGATGTATTGAGCTTTTAGATCCGTTAAAGTGTGGCAGTATTTTGAAAATATTATTTTATATTTTGTGTCGTCAGAGCTAATTTTCATATTTAACCAAAACCAAAGACGAGTGTAAATGCGTTTTAATTAGTGACTAAAGCGATTTCCACATCTCCTTTACTGTGGGACAGTAAACTTTCATATTTAAACGGGTCCGGTTTAAAGTTTCAATAATATGCAGCACCGAGGCAATAAAACCATTAACGGGGATTAAAACGTTTATTTCATTATCTCAAATCACCAGATTGATGCTTTTCTGAAGCATCGCCACTCTTAGTCTGATAGTTTGAGTGAATGCAGCTAACAGGAAGCCACGATGGTTTTGTGAACGCACTTCCTGTTACAGGTCCCAGCTGTTTTGTTTTTTAAACCAACAAAAGCAAAACCGAAACCAAACTATTCCGAATCAAAAAACCAAACTGGAGCTCGCAAACCTCTGAAAACAAAAAGTTGGAACTAAATAAGATTTAAAATAATTAGACAAACGTACAGTAAGTTTGGGTGCAGTTATTCTCTGATAAAAGTTATTGTTAGCTGCCCACTGAAATTAGAAAATTGAAAAGATGAAACTGAAGTGAACAAACAGGGTATGGGTACAGGGTTGCGGTTTTGTTAAATCGAGCATAAGATGCATGCATGTTCATGAAATGGCTGGAAATAACAGAAATCAGTGATACAGACGTGTTGCCTTAAATATTTCCATACCTATCTGCTCATGTGAGTGGCCCAATATGTGGCTGGAAAGCGTCCTTATTACACAACTGTCAGGTCAGGTGAAACAGTTTCGCAAACTGAGTCATGTATTTGTCACGTGAAGTGAATAAAACTTAGATTATATCATTTTTACTTAAGAGGGCTGCCCATTAACTAATGAAACCACACCTAAAAAATGTTAAGATATCTTTTATTGCTTTGTTGTCATCTTTTCAGGGAAAGTTACCACTCACATGTTTCCTGACATCACAGTGATGTCTTTAAACAGACTCCTGTGCCCTGCTGTGGGTTTAGACTCTCATGGCTTTGTCTAACAAAAGATTTTAAGTGAACTGTACCTTTTAAGTTTATCAGGTTGACATTTAAATTAAATTTTTTCTTCTTTTTTTTTTAAAACAGTAAGCCACGATGACAAGTGAACGCATTGTAATCCACGACCCCTTGTCCCACCCTAACGGCCTCTCTGGCGGCACGCACCGCGACCCCAAATCTGCCTCGGACGTGGAGAACATGGAGGAAACGGTGGAGTTCAGAGTCATGATGGCCTACGCGAGGAGGAGGAGACAGCCGAACAACAAGGATGACGCACAGACAAGCCCGGTTGCAGTAAGTGGTGAAGACGAGGCGGATGGAGATGTGAAGACACCATCAATGACACTGATCCATGATGAGAAGAATGAAAACAAGAAGAAGGGAACAACAATGAAGAAGAAGAAGAAGGTACTGAAACACCTGTCGAAAATGTTCAGCTGCACCAGGTCTCAGACTAAGGATGAAGAAGTCGAAGAGCAGCAGCAACCGCAGGACCTGGCTGGCGAAGTCAGCGACAGGCGTTTCCCTTCTGCAGGTGGGGCATGTGAAGGTGTAGCCTCAGATAACAACACAGTCTCACGAGTTAATGTGAACCATAGAATGAGTTCACTGTGGTAAAAAACACATATAAAGGCATCTAAAACATTTTTACCTAAAGACTGACATAAAAAATCAGCTAATCGATAAAGCAGTATTTACTGTAGTATAAAGCGGTAGGTACTGAAGCATTATAAAAAACTTTACTCACAGTGAAACGAAGTGTTACCTTCCACCTGAAGTCTCACAGATAAAGACTTTGAGTTACAGCTTTTACTATAAAATCTTGATGCTGGATTTTATTGAAGTGGCAAGGCAAGAAAAGTTTTATGACCACCTTAATCACTGAACACAGCGTCATCATAACTGTCATGATTTATTGATTTTTTATTGTTGCGTGTGGCACTGACGCTGCTTGAAAAGTCATTCGGTCAGAGGAAAATCTGAAACTCTCCATGTTGCACGAGCGCTGTCGAGACGGGTAAAATCAATGTTCCGATTACTGTCTCACTCAGTTAGGCAAAAGTCTTTATCCCAGATCTAAGATGTCACAGTAAGAGTTCAAAACACCCAAAAATGTTCTTTTATAAAAAAAAAAAGAGAAGACAAAAATACCAGCAAATATTCACAATTTAGAAACCAGAACTGGAGAATTTATTGTGCTAAAATGAAAGTTGGATGTCTGTGTTTACAGTCTGTGTAACTGAACTATGGCATCTAATAAAAAAAAAACAGTCACGTAATGAACGCGACGTCCTGGACTTTACCAGGTGCACTGAAAAGAAACTAAACGTCCTCGTGGTTTGAGCTCAGTTTGAAATATGTAAATCAGCTGACCTGCACAGCAGGTTTTGTTTTCTCGTAAACACTCATCGTTACAGATTCTTCTGTGAGCACAGGCGACCAGAAGCTTCTTGGGTTTTTGAGGATGTGGGGCATTCTAGAAAATTTTCGAGAACCACTCCCCGAAATTTGAAGGTTTTTGAATTACTTCTCTGCGAAATATGTTGGCCAAGTGACTCAGCTTTTCCTCTTGAACTGAGTCATCAAGTTCAGACACCAAATTGCAGCCTCATGTTTTTCCTGTTTTGCAACTTTCTGCCAGCACATATTTTACCCAGTAGATCAGCCAAACTTCACCGTGATGCAGTCCTTTTTAAGGTTCTGTTTTTGCATGATCATTTTGTGTCGTGTCTGAGTGCAGGTTCTGATTTGGTGTGCATGTTCTGTGCTTTCCAGATGAGCCTGAAAAGAAGAACGAGGATGAGGAGAAGGCGGAAGAGGTTGCATGCAGGCTGATGGAGCTCACCGAAGAGATCCAGTTGACTCCTCCAGAATTGGAGTTTGATGGGGAAGATGGTGAGTTGAATACATGAAGTTTGAATCGCTGAATCGCCAGCCCGATGAATGGCACAGATTCTATCTGGGTCTAATCTGACAGGAGGGGAAAAAAACTAGCCAGGAATGAAAAGCATTTGAGGCTATACCTGCTGGAGGAGCCAAAACGAAGACATTACTGCAGAACGGGTTACGTAACCTTCACCAATCACTTTCTTCGTTTACTCGGCCACGATGGGCGGCGCTAACCTGGCGTGTTTTCTGATAATGGGAGAACTGGAGAAAACCAAGCGTGCACAGGGAGAAGCCACACAAAAAGGCCCCGTCTGGGTCCAAACAGCTGACTGCTGAGCCACCTCCTCGCTGGAGCTAAAACATTTCTTCACCTTACTAATCTCGGGCTGATCGGATAGTTCTGAGTAATGTTTGCTCTTTACACAGTGTCACCACATGAGTAAGCAACCAAACCGTCCAATCCCCGCCAAGCTTCAGATGTCTTCACATGTGCATGTTAGTCTTTAAAATGTTTGCGGAGATTTAACTGACCCTCCCAAACCGCATTTTCTGTTTATCCATCGGCATTGCTCTGGTGTGGTTTGCCCAGTTCTGGAGATGCTGGCTGTGGAGAGATCAATAATCATAACCCTCTTACCACCACTTTAAAGTAAAATCCGCTCATCATCTGTGGAGTTGCAGAGGTGTTACGGAGGAAGAACGTCCTTTCACTTTCAACCAGATTCTTCGATCTCTGTTCAGCGACAGCTTGTCACCTTTCACTTTCTATTAAGATCTGTTTTTCAGCCGATATCAGCCACTGATTTGTGTCTCGTTAAAGCAATCAGAGAGCAGCTTCTAAGAGAGCCTTCAAAGGTTTTTTTAAATTTATTCCCCCCCCCGATAATTAGAACTTACTTGTCTCACTTTTTATAATTGCTGCAGAAAGAAGCTGCAGACAAACCATTTCAGGTGCATTAGCACCTGTTTATGCAGACATGATGTAGATTAAGGGGTGTAACATCATCATAATTAGTATTTTATGCAGACATGAGGAAGTGAATGTTTTTTGTTTTTTTTTTGTGTTGAGGGTGTGACCGATAATCAGCTCTCCTGTTCTTTTTAGATGACTTGGAGAAGATAATTGGCCTGCTGCTGAGAGACACTGGAGACAGGTGGAACGAGAAGGTACGAAACAGCCTTTATCTGATGTGAAAACCTTTTTATTTTTTTATTTTAATGACTGAACAGGTTTCTTTCATTTTTTTTAACCTCTCCAGTGCAAAAAGTTGTTAAACACTTTGTTTTTTTGTCTCCATCAGGTGCTGAAAGATGCCAACATAAAAGAAGAACTGTTCTGGGACTACAGTTTCTTTAGGATGTTAATAAATACCTTCCTTACACGAGTGGGCCTCAGGACCTCCAACCCCAACTCTCCAGGGCCGCAGGCGTCGCCAAAATCCCAGATGGCTGTGATGTGTGAGGTGAGCACAGCTTAAATGATAACAGTCTTATTTTGCTGCATGAAACATGATCTGAGGCCAAATGCGGAAGAAGCAGAAATCGCTGACGTTGCAGTAACAATTCTGTCTGCTGATGTTACAACCGCACAGTCTGGTGATCTGAGGCGAATCCGCATCGGTTATCGGTCTTCTTGACCCCTAAGAAGTGATATCAGCTCTGAAAAGGCTGGCCCTCAATCCCTCGACTGTCCGCAATAAATCAGAGATGGTGCCGTTTCCTGATGTGGATAAAAAAAAATGAGCAAATGACTTTATTTGGGCATATTCCTGGTTGTGACAGTATCTCCTGGATGACATATTTGTTTTTGTTTTTTTTATGTTTCAGGTCACCACTCGTCTGTCATCAGTGGAAACGTTGCCCGCAAACCGCCTGCTGAACCACGGAGCTCGATACATGCAGGATTATTTTTCATCCTGGGTGCAGGAACAGGGAGGATATGTACGTTTAAAAGAATGGCCTTCTTAATAGAACTACTAGTTTGACCCGTTGAACATTTCAGATCACTCAAGCATCTTCTTATTTTGCAGGAGGCAGCATTTGAGGAGACTGAGGAAGTTGACTGAATAGGAGGAAGTGGGTTTCCGAGCTCCCCGGCTCTCCCTGCAGCCCAAAGCCTGCACCTCTCTGGGAATCTGGACAGGGCAAAATGAGTTTACATAAAGTGCAAAACAGTTTCTCTCTGATCATTTAACAGTTTTTATATTTGTAGCAATTTCAGCGACTGAGCCAAAGAAGAGAGAATTTATGTGGCAATTTTGATAGTGTTATTCTGTATTCCTGTTTAAATCTATTATATTTTTGTTATACATTGTTGTATTCATTACTTTGTGAGCTTTTAAAAAAAAAAACGCATTAAAAAAAAAAAGCTTTTTAATTAATAATAGAGCACTTGCTCTTTCTCTTTAGGAATAAGTGGAACAACAACAACATTTCTGCTGTCATTTATTATTCTTTTTACTGTTAAATAGTTTCTTTAAGCTAACAAAGCAAATCTCCAGTTTATGTAATGTACCAGTTTAAACATTTTGCCAATAGAGCAAACCCCGGTTTGATCTCAGGAGACAAATCCCTTTGGAGTTGAGTCAAGATGTAAAACTCTGCTCACTGTGGCGCCCCCTTGTGAAGAAGGGAGCATCCAAAAGAGGCTTTAAATTTGTGTGTCTCTCGTGTGTAATTATGTTTTCAGCATGTGTAATTAATATAACTTATAAAAAAGATTAGGTTCAATTCATTTATGTGCATGTTTACTAATTCAGTTGTTTAATCTATTGGCCCACATGTTGACACAATGTTCCACATTTTAATCAGTATGGAAGCTTCTTCGTGCCACTGGGAAAATAAATGTTGGAATTTTGCCTAATTTTGACTCAGACGGCCAAAAAAATCCCATCTTCAGCAGCAGAAACAAGGTTCTGTAAACTGGCATCAGTTCACTGCAGGACACTTTAGTGAAGTCTGGCTTTTACCCACTGGATGTTAAAAGGGCTTGACACATAAGGCTTTTTTTTTGGGGGGGGGTAAAAACAGACTTCCTTTAAGGGTTATTATATCTGCTTAGCAAGAGAACTGCAAAGGTTACATTCAGAGAAAATCTATTTGCCCTCCAAGGGTTAAATGCTAAACCAGCGGCAGAAACAAGCTTCCATACCAATTAAGATACTTTATTGATCCAATAAGGGAAATGATTGTTACAGCAGCAAGAAAATAGCACAATCTGCAATAAATAAAGTGAGAGTAAAAGTGTCACGGGTGCATTAATAAATATGTACACTATGAATCTGTAAGACAACTGAAGAAGACATAATACAGAAAAATATGTGTGTGGGATTGTGTGTCCTGACAGGTGAGTTCACCTGTCACAGAAAGAAGAGTTGTTATACAGTTTTATGGAGAATGGTAGGGATGATTTCCTGAAGTGTTTTTTATGGGAGCAGGGGGAGAAGGAGCTCTGCTGCCTCATTAGTGTGGAGTGGAGCAGGTGAGATGGGCTGTCCGTGATGGAGAGCAGTTTGTCCCTCACCAACTCAAACACCTCCAAATTTGGACAATGATGGTTCCAGCCTTGTGAATCAATGTGTTGATCCTGCTGGCATCTCTGGCACTGATGCTGATGGAGAAGAGCTCCGGCATCTTGCTGCACACATTAAAGGATCTGAGCTTCCTTAGAAAGAGTCTGCTCATCCCCTAATTATACACAGCATCACTGTTGGTCCTCCTGTCCAGTCTGTCATTCAGGCAAATGCACAGGTGCCTGTAGCTGTCCACTGTTTCCACCTCCTTGCCCATAATGTTTATGGGCTTTGCCGCATTTTA
This sequence comes from Pterophyllum scalare, assembly GCA_024447675.2. Lineage (NCBI taxonomy): Eukaryota > Metazoa > Chordata > Actinopteri > Cichliformes > Cichlidae > Pterophyllum > Pterophyllum scalare. Next base: position 26,323 of record JAMQGT020014295.1, read on the forward strand.
TTCACTCCACAAAGCTCCTCACCAGCTCCCTGTACTCCGACTCCTGCACAAACTTAATACATCCAACCACTGCAGTGTCATCAGAGAACTTCTGCAGGTGGCACGTTTGGCCGTTTTACTGAAAATCTGAGGTGTGCAGAGTAAACAGGAATGGAGATAGGACCATGAGACATTGTCTTAACATGTGGACAAAGAGGCAAACAATAAATGCCATGCAGTCCTGCATAAAATGAAATTTTTGACATTAATGTAATATAAACAAGCCTTACTTTCCTCTTTATGCTGATTTGGTCTTCGTGTGATCACTTTTTAGAGCTCTGATACATGAAGATTTCTGAGCAACTTCAACATTGTCCCACACAGCTGTCATCTTGAAACACTTTTTTATTTTAAGGCATAATATAAAATGAACTTTAATTTCTATAATCACAGGACAGCAGAATGACCAGTTAAATATAGTATAGATAACCTTAAATTGGTAGCTTTGGTCTAAGGCCTTGATGTGGACAAAAGACTGAACTTTCAGGACATGTTTTATATATTTTTTATGTGTTAAATTGAAAAGTAAATGAATGAATAAATAAATAAATAAATAATCTATAACTCAGCCCCTTAATCCGATTCTATTTTCCCAGAGTGGTCCTGAGTTGGGAGTCCTGGATAAACATTTTCATTCTCCTACTGCTGATCCCTCCTGATTGAATGGAAATGGCACCATCCTGTGGTCAAAAGGGGAACTGCAGCGTGATGCCGCAGTAGTTTGGTTTCTTTAAAAAAAAAGTTCAAATTTTTCCACTGTTGTCAAATTATTATGTACATTTTGATTAATTCGGCATATATAAAATGAATCCAAATATTTGCGAACATATTTGGTTTGCATTGTGGAAAAAGTAGAAGCAGGGAGTTGAAAAAAAAATGGTTTCTTAGGTACGAATAAAAAAAGGCCAACGCATAAACTGGATGAGTTATTTAGGTCTTGCCGGGGGGAGTTTCTGTGATGACAATGAGAAAGAAATTTTAAATTTACATTTTTGTAAATGAAGTCTGGAACGCGGTCCTTCCTGGAGCGCATGTTTGATGCCTCCCAGTGAAATGAGATCCAACCCGACCGCCTCAACCTGCTCTCCGACAACAAACATGCGAGCCCGAAGGATTATCTGTGGTGTCATCGTAACCCACAAAGACCTCACCTGTCTGTCTCTGGCTAATACGCGTCCACGTCGAAGCGGAGAATGAAAAACGTGCGCAATGTTTAACCACAACCCTCGGAAATACGCCCCCCCGCGCTCATCGGTCACAGATGACTGTCCTCTAGTCTTGCAGGCAGTTCGTATCAACAAACCTCACGACACTCTGAGCGAAGCAACGAAGGCGACGTGGCCGCAGTCGGACGCCAAGATGCGGATCTCCAAGGCCAACAAGGGCGCGCCGATTGTAAGAGCTGTCCGGCGACACGCGTCTCCTCAGACACGCAGTCTGGAGAGCCTGGAGGCGGTTTGGAGCGAAAAAGCCTGCCGGACGCTGGACCTGAGAGGAGAGACGGGGCAGAAGCTGCTGGGAACGGGATGGAAGGACACGGAGGGGGGCACCCCGTGGCAGGAAGAAGGGGTACAGACCTCCAGATGTGAGGACCATCTTCTCCCCCGATGAGAAGGACCCCAGGGTGAAGGAGGAGTCCGGAGTTGGACACACCTTCGAACCCCGAGGGGAGAGCACCTGGTGTGATTTGTGCTGCAAATACATCTTCGAGAATGGGCTCACCTGTGCAGGTGAGGCTGCAGACGATTAAGTCAGGGGTGTGGGGGGAGGTGGAGAAAGTCCAAAAGATAAGAAGCCTAAATAACAGGGTGCTGGAATCCCACAAGATAAGCAGATTTTAATCTAAGGTGCCTCAAAAATTGAATGCAAAAAATATATATATATATATATATATATATTTTCTTGAGGATTTCCTTTGCTAAGCTTCCCACATGCTGCACAGTAAGTTGGTAATCCACCAGCCTACGCTTTGGGGAATATTTTCTATCATTTTGCTGACCAATGAGGTAGAGCAGTCTGACACAGATGAGGGTTTTCAGCCATATACACAGTTTAATTATTTTAGGAACATGTAACTACATTTCAGGATTTTCTTTTTAAGTCAACAACGAACAAGTTGTTCATCCGTTCTTTTAAGTGAGTTTAAATCATTTGAATGAACACAGACTCTTTATCAGTGGCATCGTTTTCAGGTGGCACCATCTGACATGCAGTAATGGCTCCTTGTTTGAATGCTGGCAGTGACTTAAATAGGCAGGGCTATGAAGTAAGCCCAGTGCTGGAATGCATGTTGGTATGCAGAAGGACCAGTTCAGGTCTAAAAGAAAACTCGGTGACTCCTCAAGGGCAAACTTTGGACCTCCCTTTGTGTCTACTTCTGTCTGGCAAACAATAGAAATAGGAAGCTCGAAAACCGTTTCCCTCTCCCCTTACGTGCACTGCTCCCGACATGGTTGCAGTGGTGTGTTTGTTTTTGCTCTGATGGAAATTTGATGGATGTTTTGAATATCTGCAACACAAGGTGTTCCATTTTTCTAATACCTTCACCCTTTGTTAATAACGTCACATAGTTTTAAATATGATTTGTGTGAGTAACTGGCAGCATGCTGATAGGGATGCATAATACCAATAATAAACTTAAATTTAAAAACTTTAAACTTTATAAACTCATAATTTCATTTTTAAAAATGTTAAAACGTGTCCTCACTGTGTTGTGTTGTAGCATTCCAACAATGCTCAGTTGGTATTAAGGGGCCCAAAGTGTGCAAAAAAAAAAAAGTCTCCCACATCAATGCACCGCCACCAGCAGCCTGAGCTGTTGAAGCAAGGCGGGATGGATCCATGCTTTCATGGCGTTCAGGCCAGTCTGACCCTATACGTCTCGATGTTGCAGCAGGAATAGTTTTTACAATCTTCCATTCTCTAATTTTGGCGAGCCTGTGCAAACTATGGCTTGGTTTCCTGTTCTTAGCTGACAAGACTGTCACCTGGTGTGGTCTTCTGCTGCTGTAGCTCCTCTGCTATAAGCTTTGAGATGCTCTTCCTCATACTTTGGCTATAGGAAGTAGTGATTTGAGTGCCTGTTGCCATCTTATCAGCTTAAAGCAGTCTGGACGCTCTCATCTAACCACTGGCATTTTTACTCACTGGATATCTTCTCTTTTTCAGACCATTCTCAGGAAACCCTAGAGATGGCTGTCTGGGAAAATCTCTGTAGATCAGCAGTTTCTGAACTACTCAGACCAGCCTGTCTGGTACCAGCAACCATCCACATTCAAAGTCATTTAAATCACCTTTCTTCCTCATTCTGATGCTCGATTTGAACCTCAGCGGGTCGTCTTGACCTTGTTTACATGCCTGAATGTATAAAGTTGCTGTCATGTGTTTGGCTGATAAGATAATTGCAGCTGAACAGGTTTTTAACCCTATAACACCGGGCGATCACCGCTGATACCCCTGTGACCTGCCATGAAAAAATGGAGACCTGTACTAGTTCTGATTAATTAACAGTACTCACTCAGTTTTGATTAATAAAATATCTGCTACTTTAAATAGTAATCACCTATTTGTGTAACTTGGGGCAACCATAAAACTTTATGATTAGTAGTTGATAAAACCAGAGATTTTCTTGGCAACTTATTTTTTTAGTTGACTCAAGGAGGGAAAATTTTTTTTACTAACAGACAAGTTTAAAACTAAGAAACACGCAGATATCAACAACAATCATCCACCCATCCATCCATCCAGCCATCTTATTATGCCTATTTGGGAATGGGTTGCGGGGGTAGCAGCCAAAGCAGAGAAGCCCAGACCTCCGTCTCCACAGCCACCTCCTCCAGCTTATCCAGGGGAACTCTGAGTCGTTCCCAGGCCAGCCGAGAGATATAATCTCTCCAACATGTCCTGGGTCTGCCCTGAGGCCTCCTCCCGGTAGGACATGCCTGGAACACCTCACCTGGGAGGTGACCACCTCAAATGGCTCCTTTTGATTTGGAGGAGTAACAATTCTACTCTTCCTGAATGAATGACTTCACTCTTCACCCTGTCTCTAAGGGAGAGGCCAGCCAATCTTTGGAAAAAGCTCATTTATTCTTCCACCTTTAAAATAACTAGAAATAATAGACCTAATAAAAATACAGGTGCCCTCTGACAGCCTGGTGACCTGTCCAGGGTGTGCCCTGCTTCTCACCCTATAACAGCTGGGATAGGCTCCAGCCTACTAGACTTGATTTTAATATCAGTATGAGTTTACTATAATGCAATATTATACCTAAACAATGTATGGTACTGCAGAAGCCCAACCGATACAACACAAATGTCTTTCCACTCTGTCTCCCTCCATTTAGCTCTTTAACTTCGTTACATTTTTAGATAATGAGTGCTCAGCCTGCTCTGTGCTTCCTGTCAGTTTTACCAGCCATGCTGATGGAGTTTGTATTTGTGTGTGGGCTGCAAATTTAAAAGGCTTTCCTCCGTTCAACAGCCACTCAGGAAGCCTGTTACAGGCCCAACACCTAAATCTTAACAAAATGGGTGACCCCACTCAGAAGGACAAACCGTGAAAAAACAAGCAGTTACGCCCTGCAGCTCTCCACAGAGGACTGTTAATATCTGCATCTGTCACTGGCTCACTTATTAACACAGAGAAACTGTCACTCATAAGCCAGCCGGGCCACGGCAGCAGCATGGTTCAGTTGTTTCTTTCAAAGGTTAATTTTCCACGCAGGGCAGGTTGCTGAATTTTGAAATGAAAGTTTTCGTCCAACGCAGGATTCGTTAAAATCAGTTCGTCGCCATATTGTGGCGTTTACTGGGCACACATGCTCATAATTTTGTAATATGAGAGAACTGAAAATCATGTTGATGCTGATGACTGCTAAATGATAGTTAATTTAACTACTTAAACAGAATTAATATTAAATCTAAACAATGTGAACAATTACTGATTGCATGGTTTCCATTTCCTCCATAATTGGTACCAAATTACACAGTTTCATCCAGGAGACAGAAAATTATTAGACAGTGACGAGCCTGAACTATTTGGCAGAATAAGTGGGCAGCATTTGAAAGTAAACACTGTATTTATTTCTGTTGTTTCAACATGAGTGGCCTACATCATCTTAGTGGGTGAGGCGAGGATTCGTGGAGGAGAGTCAATATTAGCTTGAAGACAGCTACACAATGCTATAAGTTGTGTCATAGTAAGTTGTTCTGTGTTTGTTTATAATTTTCGTAGTCAAATATTTTATGCCTTTAAAAAATAATTTGCTGGTTCAACTGGGCACCAAAATGAGCTCCAGAAAAATAATGTGTGTTGTCCTTGGTTTGACTTCTGCCTGAAGGTGTCTCAGCTCTCTGTTCCTGTGGGTCTCGCATCCTGTGGCCCTGTCTCTAAAGTAACAAGAACCAGCAAAGAGAGCCGGGGATCTTTGTCTGATTGGGTTTAATGTTGCATTAGTGTGCCTGTTCATTAGTCGGCTCAGTAGGAGGAATTTCTGCAGGCGGCTGCAGCTTGTTTTCAGCCGGTTCTCTCTCATTTTGATGTAGCAGAACAGAAATCGTAGAGCTTTATTTCCTCAGTGTGATGATTTTTAAAAAAGTATTGCATTAATATTGCAGCATCTGGACATAGTGCAATGTTTTTTTTTTTGTCACTGTTGCCACTCCATCACGCCTCTTTTGCCTTATCAGATGCTTTCATACGATCCAACAAATTGTCCTCTGGTTCAGATCCAGAGGATCTATTTAAGCTGGCCAAGTGCCTCTTTAGCTTGCTTAGCATTAGCCAGCTTCTCCTGACAGATGAAGCACTCAGGCTAACAGCTGCTGACATCCATTTTCCACGAGGAACCATAAGACAGGTACCATCATACCATCAGATGATAATATCTATCTCCCATTAACTGATCATTGTTGTTTGCACAACAGCCTAAAAAACACCCCCACAACAGTTTCTTATCTCAGTGTGGCCTTTTTTTCAAGACAAATCAAGAAGCTCAGATCTCGATCAGGGTAGTGATTGAGATTGTGGATATGAGTGGCAGAAATGAGCATCCTCCGAAGGGTGGCTGGCTTCTCCCTTAGAGATAGGGTGAGGAGTGCAGTCCTTCAGGAGGGGCTCAGAGCAGAACCGCTGCTCCTCCACATCGATAGGAGTCAGCTGAGGTGGCTCTTGGGCGCGACTTGGATGAGGTATTCCCGGCATGTCCTACTGGGAGGAGGCCTCAGGGCAGACCCACAACATGCTGGTGAGATTACATCTCCTGGCTGGTCTGGGAATGCCTTGGTGTTCTCCTGGATAAGCTGAAGGAGGTGGCTGTGAGAGGGAGGTCTGGGCTTCTCTCCTTAGGCTGCTGCCCCCTCAATCTGGCCCCGGATAAGCATAATTGGATAGATGGATGGATGGATAATGGAAACTCATATGGAGCACAATAGTGCCACCTGACTGTGTATGGTAAAATAAATGGCAGCACAGCTTAGTAATATCATGGTAACGGTGTGGTAATAATGTGGGAATAAAGTATAAATGGCCACATAACAACATATAAATACCATAAATAGAAACAGGTAGTTTGTACTTTGCAGCCCTGATTTATAGTTATTACATAGAAATTAACACAACCGTTTCCAGGTATTTGTTATACATCTGGGTATTTGGCTTAATCTGTTATTACCATAAAATAAATGGAAACAGGTGGTTTTTACCTTCAAACAAAGGAGAAATCTTAGGATATGAGGATTAATATCAGCATTATCATATGGTAACAGTGTCACAATATGTGACATCAGCCTATGTTACCTTTTTATTGTGAGGTTACTACCACATTGTAACCATATTAAGAATGTTTAGTTCCAAATGCTACATAAAAATGACAATTTTTTACTCTTAAGTTATCACATTCTTAAGTATTAGTATAGACTACTATTACAGTTCATTTATTGCTGCATTTGTTCCACATTATTACTCCTAGTTATTACCACATTATATAAGTTTCAGTCTAATATTACTCAGCTAAGAACCACAGTTGATACCAAGGTATTACTTGGTTATTATTTGGTATCATGTAACTATTTCTGTTTAATCTCCACATTATTGCTTCATGTTACTACTCAGCTGTAACATAAAGTACTACCAAATTAATGCTACTTTTTTCTTGTCAGGGTAAGAAAAACAAATGCAAACTGCAAGGAAAAAGTGAAATTTTGGAAATGATTACATACATATAGACGTGTTATAAAGAGGAGAGGATAAAACTACAAATCAGCATCTTGGCACAGAGACAGTGGAGAGGTTTTATAGTTTAGAAGCTCATTTAGAAGCACTGTGGGAAATACTAAAGCTGATTGTTTAAACCTCTGCAGTGTAGTCCGTGTGTGTGTGTGTGTGTGTGTGTGTGTGTGTGTGTGTGTGTGTGTGTGTGTGTGCACGTCAGCTGCTGTTCTGTTGTTTGTTCAGTCACTGTCACAGTTTGGCTCCGCGAGACACATTCAGCCTGTGGCAACTAATGACACACACACACAGACACACACACTACAAACACAAACGGGGGACGGTGCGTCTGTGAAGCGGGACCAGACCAGTCACTGCAGACAGAGAGACATCATGGATGGCAGTGTAGGATGACTATTTTGTGGATTTATTTCGAGTTGTCTTTGGATATGAAGGATCATCTGGAGCCTGCAGGATTCTAAAAACCTTTAAACTGTGTGTGTGTGTGTGTGTGCGTGGCAGACAGAGTGCACGTGCATGATGGGCTTTGCCAAAAACTTTGGGAAACCTCTGAGGAGAATGTCCAGATTTTTCTACCGTTTTCCGAAAGTGATGCGATGTTCTGGACGCCTGGAAGTCTGTCTGCTGTGGAGAAGCTCTGGGTGAGTTTTGAATGCAGTTCATGTAGATGACCAGCACCCACTATGGCCAACCTGTCTTTCTTCCCATTCTCCTTGTCTGTTACAGGAAACTTATCCTATAGTTTATTGTAAACTGACCTGTTCTCTGGTAAGAGGGAAACTATCATGCTATAGAAACAAGATATTAAAATGACACCTTAAACTGATCTGACTAATTATAAAATTAAGGTATATTTTAGTGGGGAAAAAAAACAGCACCTCAAATGTCAGCGCTTTGCTTCATGTCTGCTGCTGTTAGGGTGTGCGAATGTGCGAAGGTGATGTTTCGCCTCTTGGAGCTTCATTCTTCTTTTTTCTCTTATACTTTTATCCTTTTTTATTCTGACCGGCTCGAGTTTTGATTACACGACACACCCGAGCGCATGTCCAGACATGCAGACAGAAAGAAGAAAGACAAGAGCAGAAAGATAATGAGGGGAGCACAGATGGCTCCTGTATTCAGCTCGCACCTGTCCTCATTCACACACCTGTCTTTGTCTTCTAACTTCTGTGCAAGTATTTACAGTCAACACAATATGGATGCCCCCTTATACATTTCAAGCCTGATATTTAACCCTTTCTGCAGAAGCTGTATTTTTACATTCCTCTTTAACACTTCTCAGGACCCCCATAGATTAGATTAACAAAGCCAAGAGGCCATTCCCAGGCCAGCTGAGAGATGTAATCTCTCTGGTGTGTCCATCCTCGGTCTACGCCGGTTCCTCCTCCTGGTGCCCGGAACACCCCACCCAGGAAGCACCAAGGAGGCATTCTTGTCAAATGCCCGTACCACCTGAACTGGCTCCTTAGTAGTAGCAGGTCTACGCCGAGTCCTCCTGAATGACTGAACTCCTCATCTTATTTCTAAGTGAGAGGCCAGCCACCCTTTGGAGGAAGCTCATTTCCACCATTTGCATCTTATTTTTTAGTCACTACCCAAAGCTAATGACTTGAGGGTAGGGATGGAGATCAACCAGTAAATCGACAGATTTGCTTTTAAGCTCAGCTCCCTCTTCACCTCTTGGACCGGTGCAGCATCCACATCACAGCAGACGCAGCCCCAATCCGTCTGTCTATCTCCTGCTCCTGTCTCCCTTCACTCATAAACAAGAACCTGAGATACTTAAGCTCCTCCACTGACCCAAAGTAGGCACTCCATCCTTTTCCAGTTGAGAACCATGGCCTCAGATTTGGTGGTGTTAATTCTCATTCCCACCACTTCATACTTGGCTGTGATCTATTCCAGTGTGAGCCGGAAACCACCGCCTGCCGAAGCCAACAGGATCACATCATCCACAAAAAGCAGAGAGGAGATTCTGAGCCCACTTACGTGGGATGGTATTAAACACCAAGAATATTAGTTCCACTGAAAGTCTGGAGGTTTTAAGCCTCAGTCTTCACTGGGAACAAAAACCCATTAGTCTCACAGTCTGTATATAAAAGATTCCAGTTTCCAGGTCTGAAAAGTAAAGCCAATAAGAAATTGTCTTAAACCTGCATTCTTTTGAAAGGCCAGCAGGGGGCGACTCATTTTGTTCCAAAAGGAAGTCTGGTTGTTCTGTACGAAAAATAACCCTTTGCTCCCCTAGTCCACAGCCTCAGTAAACATTTTTCTGATGAGTTCATGGTCTCAGTCACTTGGTTACTAAAATAATATGATACTTATATTATGGAGAATGGTCCAGTTGGAGTCACAAAAAACAACAAAGTGGGGCATGCTTTATTACCAACCCACCTTATCAAGATGTCTGCGCCATGTGAGTCAGATCAACCCCATCTCGTCATACCCCAGTTTCGAAAGATGGCGGTGGCAGCGGACTGCTCAAAACTTCACTTTTGGTGATGTCACTGCGGCTACCTCCATCTTTTACATACAGTCTATAATTGACTAAAACAAGCTTCTCCAAAGTTTGCATGCCTCTGTGTATAAGACTGCTCTGGGTGTGCATGTGTGTGTGTGTGTGTGTGTTTCAGCAGGTGATTGTTAAAGGAGCCGGAGCCTCATGGTCTCTCTCGTTGCACAAGCAAAATCAATTATGGAACTCAGACTTTTCACGCACAGGTGAAAAAACTGCCAAGTCTGGTCAGTTTGGAATTTTTGACCTTCGACCTCCAAGACACCGTGGAAACCTCGACTGAAAACGTTGTTTCAGCTGCAGTCAGTTACGTTTGAGATTGTCAAGATACAAACACTGGAGAAAATATAAAGATCAAAATAGCTTTAAATACAGGAAACTATGAAATATTTTTAATAAAACTTTCCTTAAACTGATTCTCATAATTACATGTTTTTAAATATTTTTTTATAGTGAGACAGTTTATTTCTCCATTATATTTTATATTTGCCCTCTTTACCAACAAAACTGGTCATTTAAACTTTACTTATTTATAAGAATTTATTTGGGTTCTAATATCTCGTGAAGAAAATGTTCACCAATTAAAATCTAAATTCAAGATATGCCTTTGTCTCTATTTAACATAAAAAGTGTAACTGTTAATATGCTAGAAGAAGTTTCTATGTATCTTTTAATTAAATCACTAATTATAAATGAATGCAGTGACAACTCACCATAAATGGCTCCAAAATAAGCTGTTGCATATTTATAGGCTTAAAGTTAGATATAAATTCTTTACCATTGGTGCTGCTTCTACAGTGTACCAAAAAAAGAGGTTAAGGAGTTTATGTGTGTGTTTGAGACACTCCTTCAGCGCACTGATTGAGTTTGATCGATTTGTGGCGTCTGGGAGATGCTTTTATCCCTGAGACAGCAGACGAGGCAGATGGAGGGAAAGAACGGTGAGAAAAAAGGAGCAAGAAAAGGCAGCAAAAAACAGGGATGGGATGGAGATCCCTGGAAAAGCACTGACATTTCCTTATTGAAGATGAAGGTTTAACTTTTTTACAGGTATTTTGCATGGTAAATGCAGTAAATGCATCAAGGAAAATATTTTGTAATCACACTGCGTGAAAACTTCGCTTCACTTTTGGTGTGAACCCACACAGGCTGACATCCTGTTCTAGGAGACTTTTGAAAACATACATGCTGCAGACAAAAACTACACTTCCTGCTGCAGTGCAGTAGTTTCAAAGTCGTGAACACAAACAAACAGGCTCTTTTTCGTGACTGTTTCACATTTTGCTATGAGACCTGGTCGTGTGGAGACACCGTTAATTATTTCAGAATAAAATATGGATGTAGTCACCTTAATATCACCCATATTAGTGAAGACCCGTTCTGAAGCCTCGAGCTGATCATTTTTACCATCATAATTTTTGGTGACAACAAACTAATGACTGAGCCCTTAAAGTCACCAGGAAACATTAAGCGAAGTCACAGAGAGGAGAGCAGTAAATTTATGTCAGAGTAATAATTAATATCATAAACTAACCACCTCCTATTACCAGTTTTGATTCAATTTTTTAAAATGAATATATTTTTATAAATATGTAACTATAGCTTGTGAGTAATTTCAAACTGAATTTCTGTTATTACTGCGGGCCCACTGCAGTACCTTCATGGACCACCAGGGAGCTGCAAGCCACACTTTGGGAACCACTGGTATAGATAGAATGATATAGATGGATGGATGCACAAGGCTCTTTATGACTTCCTCTGTGGATCAGGTTCATTGTCAGAAAGGATCGAGGTGGATGAAGTGGGCGGGTGGATGAATGGATGGAGAGGAAACTGGGCAGGCTGACTCACTGTAGTCATAACAAGCTACGTAAGAGAGCAAACAGAGAGGAGAGAGTGGCCGTAGATGACTGAGTCAGCAGTTCAACGTCCATCCATCTATCCATCACTCCATCTATCCACCACCGCTGCCCCTCCTCCTCCTCCTCCTCTCCTGTCTGTGTGTCCATCTCACTGTGGCCTCCATTTGACTGTTAAATCACCCACTCAGCACAACAACAAAGAGAGAGAGAGACAGACAGGGAAACAGGGGAGAATCGCACATCAGCATCTGAAGCGCGGCTGAGAAACACTGCAGAGAGACACAAGAGAGAGTGTGCTGGTATGTGCGGTTAAATGCAGCACGCGACTGTGTGTGTGTGTGTGTGAGAGACGATGTCATGTTGTGGCTCTTAGATTTCAGTGTGTGTATAAGATGAAGATGGGAGATGGGAGCAGCCATGTGCAAACTGTCGGATAAAGTTGGACAGCATGTAAAAAAGAAGTCGACAGGTAGGATCATGGGACTAAACACACACACACACACTCACACCTACACACACAAGGCATGTGTAGGGTCTTGTTGGAGTGTGTCAGAGTGAATAATGTTTGTTTGCTGACAGGAAATGTGCAGGAAAACTTCCTCCTCCTTTCCGTTTCATTAGTTTTAATACGTAATGGGACATTTGGGTTGTGGCCAGTTTTCGAGGTTTGGTGTGTGTGTGTGTGTGAGCGTATGTGTGTGTGAGCGTGTGAGCGTGTGTGCCGCCTAAACTTAAGATATAACAAAAGGTGGGCAATAGAGGAAAAAAATACAGGTCTGACTTCACTGGCTACACTTAAGCTGCAACTAACTTGTTTTCATGTTGGTTTAGCCTGAAATATTTCTACAGTATAAATTTCTATGTAATGTGAAAAAAATCAGTAAACATTTTGCTTAATAAGCTCTGTGAGGTTTGTTTTGTTCAACCAACAGTTTAAATTTTAAATTTAAACTGTTCAAACTTAATTTAAACTTAATTTCTCTCAATTGACTGACAGCTACAGCTCTAAAACTGTAAACATAAATCAAGTATATAGTTGTTTTAGTTGTTTTGGTGATTGATAAGTTAGTGTCTATAAGCTCTCTCCAAACAGGTAACTGAATCAATAAGATAAAATGTTTATTATTCCATAGATCTATCACAGAATGGTACGTGGAGATTGGAAGATTGGTTGATTTACCATTTAGCCAAGCTAAAGCTGGAAGGCTGCTGAACTGTAGTTTCTACCTGCAGTTTGGTGTTTGTCCCATCATTCTCAAACTTTTCCTGTTCACAAATTTTTTAATTTTTTTTTTTACTAAATGTTTTATTTTAATGAGTGAATTACTCCACATCTATCTGGCTTACGTTTTGTTTTTTTTAATGGTAGTTTGGAAAAGAAAATTGAAACATTTAAATCCTCTTTATTTGCATTTTAATGGTAAAATACAGGTCAATCTCACCGGATTTTATTCTATGACCTCTCCCTCCTCCATGTCATCATTTGCATGTTGTTGTTTTTCCATTTGCAGAAGGAGAACTTCAACCGACACGCCGCACTTATCAAAAGAGTATTTGCATATACGTTACAGAAACTTTACTGCCTTACTGCTAACCTCGTTCGTATTTTTATTACCGGTGAGTGAGTCTATAATCAGGTCATTTCTCTGCAGGTTGTAAGTATGCGTGTCACGCTGCATGTCGGGACAAAGTGGCGCTGGACTGCCATCCTGCAGCGTCACCCGTCAGCCAGGACCAGCTGAACAACAACACATCACTCCACGTGAGTACACAAAAGACTCTGAGTGGCATTTCTCGCTTTTGTTTTCAAGTTAGCTGCATCTAATCCAACTCACGGGAGGCTCTTTGTGTAATTGTAGTCTGATAATCCACAAATATGTATTGCAGTATATATCTTGGGGGTATGTTTTTTGAGTTCATTTACTGTTGCGTGATGTCTGATATAGTCTGAAAGGGGATTTTTTTGCTCCACCCTCTGATCTTCCCCTTACCTCCATCCTGATGCTTCAATACCCAACCTCTCAGGACCCCCAAAACTGCGTTATACTGTGTTATTGTTAGCCTGCAATTTTACTGGGCATTCTTCATTACAACATTATTCTGTTTTTTTTATTATTATTAATTTGCAGGGAGCTGAAAATCACTGCCAGACAAAAAAAGTATTCAAACTAAATATTTGCAGAATAATTTAAGCCTCAAATTTGGCACAGAATATGTTGATTTGTGGTTAATATCAGTATTTAGCAGTGAGACCTGAATTCACTAGATATATGCTAAAATATCTATGTTTACATATCCCAAAAGGTCTGGAGAGATTTAAATCTAATCTAATAGAAAAAAATTAAAATAAATAAAAATTCATTACTGTAATGTTGTGGATTACCACAGGATGGTGCTGTAGTCTCACTTTTTTAGGTGGTGTAGTTTGGTGTTTCACGCTTATACTGTAAGTTATCAATACAAACACTGCAGGCAGAATAAAAAAGGAAACCAGCAGCTTATTTCTTATTTTCTGGATAATCTTCAGAGAAAAGTACCACATATTAACAGAGTTAGAAAAATGTAAAATTAAAATGGGCACAAATGTATGTTCAAAAAATGTTACCATACTCACCAAAAGCTAGGAAATTATTGTTACAACAACCACAACTTTAAACACAACATGTAACAAAGTAGCTTAAAGAAGTAGAATAGCTCAGCAAGCTAAAACTGCCCAAAAAAGGAGCACAATTAAAAAATTTAATTGAATGTCAGCAAATTATAATATGCAGTCATAATTTGTGCAAAAGTGACAGCCACAGAAGACAAATGCAACCATGTGGTAGTATTTTTTAACTAATAATACCAAACATCTTTCAGCTTTTCATGTGTTAAGTGTCTTATGTGTTACTGAGAGTAGCTCACTAATTTAATATTTTTTCAGATGGTTGATCAGACACAGTAAACCTTCTGAAGACATAAACGTTGTTTTTTATTTTGACATTTCGCAGACCCAGTTCATGGAGAAAATAATTAACTGATAACGTGATGGACGTGATGTAATAAAATGGTATTTGTTTGAGCTTTAACACATGTTTGCGTGTGCTTTCTGTAATTTGATGAATTCCAGTCTGCTGTGATAAAAGACACACAACCGACACACACACACACACACACACACGCCCATCATGCGTCACTTATCAAGAATGGTGTGTGTGTGTGTGTGTGTGTGATTCCTAGAAGACAGCTGGGTGTGCAGCAGGCCTGGTTCATATTAACTGTTTTTGTAGACCACAAGAGGCTCTAGTGCAACACCATACAACTGTATCTCTGTAGGGCTTCAATAACTTTAATGCATATGTGTCTGTGTGTGTGCGCTTGTGTGTGCTAGTACAGCCAGCCAGAGTTATTTCCCTCATAGGAAACAGTTACAGGATGTGTGACACTGGCACAAAGAGAGAGCTCAGCATTCAAACACTCACGTGTTTGAATCACAACATTTTTATTTATAAAAAGAACAAAAAAAAAATCAGTCACTCATTTTTCTTTGGTCAGTGGTCACATCCAGTTTTATACAATGGGATACAATAGTGGATAAATACTTTTATATACAAGCTAATTTCATGGCAGTACATTAAGTGATAGGTGAAAGTTAAATGAGATTTTTAGTTCATGTTTTGTTGAGTTTTTGATCCATCCATCCATCCATCCATCCATCCTCCCTTCAGGGAGGACACTGAGGCATTCCAAAGCCAGTTGAGAGGATCTGCTCCAGGGGCTCTTCCCAGTAGGACATGCCCGAAATGCATAGACATCCTTATTAGACTTTTTAGCAAGAGAGAAAAGTCGACACCACAGCTCAAACTCACATCCCCTCGCTCTGAGCTGACCGACTACACTCTCAATCCAGGGTTTATGATGCTGACATCAGGAACGGAGAGCCAGTAGAAAATGGATGGATTGTCTCACCTTGTAAAATAATATCCTCCTACATCTCACTGACTCAGACTCCTGCATACTCCCATTGTGTTCTTGATCAAACCAACATCACACCTCAGTGTTTACATCCCATCTGGCAGTGACATTTTTGTGAGCTCCACTGTGCGCAGGGCGGTTTTGGCTCCCGCGTTTGTCAACACTGATGTGGTTTTTCTCTTTGAGGAGGAGGAGGATTAGCTCAGCATAATTCAAACCGATGCTGAGCACATTCGCACTCCAATAATGCTGAGTAATGCTGAGTAAAGAGCTTTTGTGGACTTTTAGGTGTCAGTTACTTAATAAAAATACATTTTTGGTGTGGTTGTGGTGTGTGTGTGGCTGCAGATGTGTGGCAGACATATGTAGCATGAGTTTACAGTATAATCCACAGCAGTGCCGAGACACTGATAATAATTTTGAATTTTATTACCATTGAAAACCTCTCAAAAATGCTAATTTCCCATCATCTTTTTTTTTTTTCACTGTTTCTGCCTGCAAGTTTAAGACAGCTGAATTATCTGAAAGAGCGACTGTCTGTCTGTGGTCTGTGGTGGAGAGGTCGTCTACAGACTGAATGCCAGAGATAATAACATGATATGCAGCCGTAAGACAGTCATAAGGTCTCACGTGTTTTAGGGAAAATAATCAAATTGAGTGAGTCCTTGTGTATGTGATGACGTCAGACGAGCAGTGAGTCAGACTTTTTTACTCAACATTTTTGAGTTGGAAATTAATGGTGTATACCTGTGCACTTGCATGCTTGCCTTTACTAAGGATGTTTGCATGCTAACACAGTAAATGATTTATATCTTACGCTCACAATCAGACCTACAGCCAATTTAGAATCCCCAGTTAAACTAACAAGCACCTCCTTGGACTGTGGGAGGAATCTGCAGAGAACCCACATGGGCACAGGGACAACACAGAAATCCCATTTTGTGTCATATTTAGTAAATTTGTTGTTTCTAAATGCCAGAAAGAAGGAAAAAACTCACTGGTTTATGACTTGTGATCATTAAGTGTATGGTTTTACAGTCAGAAGGCTTCATAACAGGACTTAACAAACCAACAGGTGATGTCAGGGTTACACCCATCTTTTATACCGTCTGTGGATTTTACCAGTGCCTGCTGGGCTGTAATGTGCTACTATTGGTAGAAAGTGGCGGCAGTGCCACTGCAAACTATTTGCTAGCCACTGTTAAACAACAAAAATGGAAAAACGGCCAATCATCAGGGATCAAACATTCTGTATTCCCACTTCTGCTAGGTACAAGCTAGCTGGGATGGAGGGGATCTATGAAGGCTAGTCGAACAGTTCCCAGTAAATATCAAATCATATTTTTGCTTGAAATATGCATCCCTAAAATTAAGAAGGTTAATATGGCAGACTTTATACCTGCTTAGCTTTAGCATGTTAGCATGCTTATGATAGTAGGTTGTGGGTATCCAATTGAATATTTTGGCTCTTTCCAGCCTCTTAAACCCTAGCCATGTTTAATATGAGCATCCACATTTTAAGAGTTCATGCAATAGATCATGCTGTTTGTTTTCTTTAATTACATCGCTACACACCACAGCTTATGCCATCCTGATTATTTATGTTACTGCCACCTGTTTGGTCATTTAGGGCAGGGGCAGGTAACTCTATGGATAACTGATTCCAAACGTAGTTACAGATCCACCTAAATGCTATACCTCGCCACCTAAATTGGCCAACATCTTGCCAGTTGTCTGATTGGGTCCACTGCATAAGTCACCGTTGAATTGATTCCAGTAATTTCCTTACAGACATTATAAAACATGAACCAAAATTAATCCCAAAGATTGCTTTAATCTGTTACATCACATTTGTTCAGGACACTTGGTAGCCATCTTGGCCATTATTTTTAAAGAGACAGAACTTTAATGGGGACAGAATGGGGACAAAAAAACTGCACTTACCTGAATCTTTACCATGGTAATGAATAGAGAGCCTAATGGTCTTGAACTTCTACTGTGTGCATGCGTCAGTGCAACAGCATGATTATACTGAATGAGTATGAAATTGTTTCCTATTCAGTTCTTGATTGGCTCTTTGGGGGCAGGAGCACAGCAACCCTCCCAGATATAATTTTCATATTCAGGGCTCTGTAAACGGCATGTCTCTCTTTTATAATGTTTATTGGAATCAGATAGCCGTGAATCTCTGAGACGTTAGTTTTAGACCTTTAAGACGGGGTCTGTGTGTGCATTGCTTTAAATAACCCGGTCAATCTGCAGTGATCTCTTTGGTACGTGGACGCCTGTCAGCACTAGGTGATTTACACACAAACACACACACACACACACACACACACACACCTGTGTTAGTTATCACAGTGACAGTGATCTCACACGGCAGCCAGCCAGTGTTTCTGAGGCATTTACTCAAGAGTGTAATGCTAGCATGTTGTGAGAGTGGAGAATTAAGAAGTAGTTTAGTCGGTACCAAAAAAAGTGCAACCACCACACGCAAAAATCATGCAATTTCAGAGGGAAGTTGTTAAACTACAGTCAAGTCAATAGGCTGTCTTGAATGTGTAGTGCATGTTTGTGTACACATACACACATGCGTATGTGTGTCTGTGTGTACATACTGTACAGAGTCCTGCTATGTGATTGGTTTGGCTGAAGGGAGCGGTAATAAATGACAGAGTTTCCTCTCTGCTGGGAAAGACAAACACAGGCAGACGAGAGGAAACAAAGACAGCACGGGGAGGGAGACTAAACGGGGAGTCTGGATGGGGAGGAATGTTCATGTGTTTTCTCTTGAACTCTAATGGAGACTCTTTAACACCACCCGGTCGGCAGAGGGTGATTTATCTGGGCCTGATGTCACATTAATGGCCACGTTGGCTTTTCAGGAAAACAGCAGGAGTTACTGTAAAGACCATTAATGATAGGGAACACTAATTTCTTATCATTACCTTCTGCTTTTCCTCTTGTATGACTGCCCCTGATCATTACTGGTGACTCCAGCCGTCTTAATAAAATTACCACAAACAAAACTGAAAGACAAATGATTGCTGAATTTCATAGTTCACCGTACAATTAGCAGTTGTGTGGCGGCTGAGACGCAATGCGGCACTGTCCCGGCAGTTAACAGCTGTTTACAGTTTGCAAAGCTGACATTTACAGGAGCGAGAAATTGTGGGAAATATTTCTGCACTTACTTCCCACTTCTAGCATAAAGTGAAAGTCACGTTGAAGGCAGGGGTGCCAAATTAATTTTAGTCCCTGGGCCACATAAAGCTCAATTTGTTCTCCAGTGTGGCAGACAAACAGAACCACTTCCTTTCTTTATTGATTTTATTTGAAAAGGGAACTTTGCCGTTTGATGCATTGTACCAGAGTTAGATTGAAACAGCAGTCCCTTGGCAGGCTACACTACAAAACATCACAACAATAAAATATCACATAACCAGAAGAAGATGGATGGATGGTATGTGATGGAACTCCAAAACCTTCATTTTGTTTTTTGAGCCATTCAAGGTGGACTTGCTGGTGTGTTTCAGATCATTGTCCTGAAGCAGCAAAGCAGTCCCAAGCTATCACACTACTGTCACCATGTTTGACTGTTGATATATTATTTGTTAGTCTCGGGGATCATCAACATATTTTTTGGCAAATGTGCAACGAGCCTTTGCGTCCTTTTTTGTCAGCAGTGGTTTTCTCCTTGGAGCTCTGCCATGGATGCCATTTTTGCTCAGTCTCTTTCTCATTGTTGAATCATGAACTCTGACCTTAACTGAGGCATGCAGTTCTTTAGATGTTGTTCGGGTTCTTCTGTGACTTCCTGGATGAGTCGTCAATGAGCTCTTGGAGTAATTTTGGTTGGCCACTCCTGGGAAGGTTCACCACTGTTCCAAGTTCCATGTGTGGATAATGACTCACCGTGGTTCACTGGAGTCCCAAAGCTTTAGAAATAGGTTTGTAACTTTTTCAGACTGATAGATGTCAGTGACTTTGTTTCTCAGCTGTTTCTTTAGATTGTAACACGGTGTGTTAGTCTTCAAGATCTTTTAGCCTGCTTCACTTTGTCAGACAGGTTCTATTTAAGTGATTTCTTAATTCAGCGGGTCTGGCAGTAATCAGGCCTTGGTGTGGCTACTAAAACTGAACTCAGCTTTCCTAAAAATGTGGTTAATTCATGATTTAACAAGAGGGGGCAATTAATTTTTCACACAAGGCCAGGTAGGTTTGGATAGCTTTTATTTCCCTTAATAAATGAAATCGTCATTAAAAAAACTGCATTTTCTATTTACTCTGGTTATTTTTGTCTAATATTAAAATTAGTTTGACCAATCTACAGTATATCACTATTGTTTGACAATATATAAAAAACAGAAAAATAGAAAATATAGAAAATAAGCGACTGTTTATCTGGCATATTCAGAGAGGAGATTTCTGGGGTGCAGAAATGTCTTCTAACACTGGATCAGCTCCAGGTCGAATATAGATCAATGACTTTTCAACCTCAAATCAGTCTCAACTATAATGATGATTCAGATGAAAATTCAGCATTTTTTTTCAGCACACCAGAAAGCTAAAACAAAATTAGAGTTAATTATGAGAAACTGTGTTTTATATTTGAACTCAGCAGGAAAGAGAGCTGGAAGAGAACTGAAGCTTATGGCTTTAAAGTTAGGAAGGTAACGTTAAAAAAGAAAAGAAGGAATGTTAATGGGTTTTGCCTCTGTGTTTTATGGTTGCTCATTAACAGCTGTATGCTAGAGCCAGGGTGATATCACATTAAAGGAAATACACACAAACATACACACAAGCCAAACCAGTGGAGAGGTGGAAAACAGCCGTAAAACCAGCATGGGAAAAGTTTCTGCTCCTTTTCTACTTCTCCATTGTTCCCCGTGCTTAAATTGACTGTTTTCTGTTTGTCTGTTTTGTGTCAGTTTGACCTTTAACCTGAAGAACGGGTCTTATTTGAAATTCTACTTTGTGGTTCCACCTTGCACCTTGTTTTTACCCATTTTGGACAGTATGTCTCCTGTAATTAGGAAGAAATTAAACTAAACTTCAGGGTTACCAACTTTCAATTAGTAGTTAGAGTGAGAGTCACAGAAATTACACACACAGTGTAATTGTTTGAAATGCTGAAATGTGTAGATGGTGACTTTTGTAGATCCTGACCATTCCAGTATCTCTGTCCATGAAAGTAGATGTTGTTAATATGCTCAACTGAGGCTCCACCCACCTGATGTTCAAAATTTCTGTTTGCGAGGGTGAGCAAATTAGAAGAAAGCTGTCTTAAAAGGAAGGAGATAAGACTGTTTGGTTGCAGCAGTAAGGCACTTCTATTCTCTGTTTCTGCTTTTCATTTTTCCAATTTTTACTACCACTTGGAAGGTAGTTGGCAAATGTTTGCAGACAAATCAACATCTTTCATGCAAACTATGGGCAACCGCAGCCATCTGCTAGCAGACAAAGCAACTGTAAGGAGGTTTTTGGTGCACTGCCCTCTTTGCGACCGATTTCTTCTATTGACAGTCTCCAGCACCCACTTGTCAACCAGTCAGGGAATTTTTTTTCCCCTAGTGACCACTGGTTGCCAGGGGGTCCCCAGTGAAAAGACTTCCACAAACAGCTGTAAACAACAAAGTAGAGTTCAGTTCCTTGTAGCATATTTTAAAAACCTCATTAAAAACCTCAATTTTTAAATCAATAACTTCATTAATCTAAATTGTTGTAAATGAGATAAAAGTGCATGAAGTTATAGATAGACAGACTGATACAGACTAGACTAGACTTTAGATACAGACTAAAGGCTTCTGTGATCGAAATAAATCTGTTTTTGTGCTCATACTTAGGACAATTTAATTAAAGTATATATAAACAAATGTTGGTAGTGAATCTTTTCCAGATACTGAACAATATGTGTGACATGTTCTCCAGAAATCCTAACCCATAAGAACCCACAGTGACACCAGTGTCACAGTTTCGCATGTCAAGAAAATTTCATAAGTTTTTTCCTCTGAATTGTAACTTACAGAACATCACCACCACTACCTCACTACAGTTGGGCTTTAGATATTTAGGTATAAATTTTTCCCCCAGGCTGTCAGACCTGGTACGGTTGAATCATATTCTTCTACTAAAAACAACAGAGGATGATCTCACACATTGGAACTCTCTACCTATATCTCTCATGGGGAGAGTTGCCACAGTAAAAAATGATGATTCTGCCTAAAATCCTGTTCTCACTGATCCCTAACAAACCTTCGGTTGCTTGATTTAAGTCACTAGACTCAAACATTTAAAAAAATTTTATGGAAAAATAAAACCTCAAGAATAAGACTTTACAAAAGACAAAATGCAGTGGTGGTCTAGAACTTCCAAACTTCTATCACTATTTCTTAGCCAATAGATTGCAGAATGTTTCAAGGTGGATCAAATCAAGCCCTTTAGACAGCTCATGGCTGGATTTAGAACAAATACTGTGGAAAGGTGAGAATCTCTGACTTACCTTCATTAGCTCCAGTATTGAACAGCATAACTGCTTTAAAAACCTTAACATAAGCACCTCTCTGACAGCCTGGTGGGAATTTTTAAAGATAACAAAGTCTTCACTTATCCCATGTAAACTGACACCCATTTGGAACGATCCAGATAAATGTCAGAAAAAGACAGTACTGAATTTTTCCGCATGGCAAGAGAAAGGAATAAAGAACTTAGAACATGTTATTCAAGATGGAACATTTATTTCATTTGAAGAACTTATTTCAAAATATGAAATTGGCAACAGCAAATTTCTTGAATATCAGCAATTGAGGTCCACCATAAAGGCAAGGTTTAATCTAAAATTAGAAGTCCCTGTATGGGTAACAGAATTTCTAAATCTTTATACTCCTAAAATTGTTATCAAAAATATATGTTATCATTAAAAATTAATTATTCAATTTTCCCTCCCAACTGCAAAATGGGAGCAAGATCTTTCCATCAACACAGAGGAAAACTTCTGGATACAGATATGTTTAAACACTTTGAAAATGACTAAAAGTCCATATTTACAACTTATACAATACAAAATTCTGCATAGAATACACGATACAGGGCACAGGATGTTTCAAATGGGCCTCAGAGACACAAATATATGCACCCACTGTTCAGGCAATCATGCTGAGAACTATATGCATGCTATTTGGTCTTGTCCACCTGTTCAGAGGTTCTGGCAGAGAATATGTGAAGACTTATCCACATGGTTTAATTGCGGTATCCCAGCTTCACCAAAACTGCATTTTAGGTGATGTAAGTGAATTAAACATGGAAGCAAATTTATCGCACATAGTTCTCACTGCCTTTTGCATTGCTAGGAAAACTATCCTCATGAATTGGAAATCAAAAAATGATTTATGCATTACTCACTATAGGAATCTACTTTTAGAGCACATTAGTCTGGAAATAATGTCTGCCACCTCTAAAAACCAATTGGACAAATTTGAATCTCTCTGGTCCCCACTGATCAACTCCATCACTTAGTGGGGGTGATCAGCTGTGGTCTCGTCTTGCGGTGTGCCTGGCAGGTGGCTGGGGGTGGGCCAGGGGATTCTGGTGTCTGATGGCTCTTGGACTGGAGGCGGTGACTGCCTTTCTGTGGTTTTTGTGTGCAGGCCCTGGTTGTTGGTGGTAGGGGCTTGGATGGACGGTCTTATGGTCTTGGGGTGTGGCGCTGGGCTGCCCGTGGTGGTGGGTGCTGGCCCCGGGCCGGATGGCCGGCGTCCACTGGGGGTCGGGTTGCAGGGTCTGGGGCCCTGGTCCCTGGGGTCGCCTGTTTCCCGGTTGGGCCCCTCCCTGCACTGGAGGACTCTGGGCCTCCTCGGTCGCTCTGCCGTATGGGGTGGGTTGGCCCGCATCGGGATGTCTGGCTGGCCTTCTGGGATTCTGTGGAGCCCGCGCATCCTGTCGGGGTGGGGGGCTCAGGTGAGGGGACAGCGGATTCCCACAGGGGGTGAGTGTGTTTATGTGTGTGGGGGTGTGGGGGGGGGCTCTGCTGGGTGTCGGGTGGTTCTTGGGCACCTGGTGCCTCGGGGTCGCGTTCTCGGCTCGTGCTGGGGGGTGCCGGCCTACGGTGGGGTGGGCTACTCATTGCCTCTGGCTCTCTGGGCTCTTGCCCTTTAACCCTCCTTCCTCCTCTGGGGTGTGTGCGCGGTTGCCATTAGGATGTGTGCCCTCGGGTCTTCTGGGCTCCTGGTGGGCCGTGGATGGCCTGGGTCCCCTGGGTCCCTCCCTGTTTGCCTCTGGATCCTGAGGGGCGTGGTTGCAGCTTCTTGCCCTCATTATTGAGTACGTTCCATGACAGAGGCACACACACACATTACTATAAAACCACAGCTAGACTGTGTGTATGTGTATATGCATGTGTATAGACATGTGAATATGTGTATGCATATGTATCTACGTTTGTGTATCTATTTTTCTGTTTTCTCCCCTTTCTTTTTTTTTCTTTCCTTCTTTCTCTCTATCCCTCTTCTTCTTACCCCTTACTTCCTGCCTGTCAGACCTGGCATGAATAAATGTGTGTGGGCTCTTATGGGCTAATTTGCAATGCAATACAAAGCTTGTAGTATTTGGACTTGATGCTGAGAGTTTATGAATTCTTAAAAAGCTGATTCTCCGGGGAAGTTTTCATTAACGTCAGTACCAATAAAGTTTATCTTTAGAAACTGCAAACATCTTCCTCTAATTTATCATACTTGTCATTTGAACTCTGTGTGTTTGTATATTTCTAGACATAGATAAACAGTCGCTCAACAGTTTGTTGCTAGGAAAAATGTCAAACCACTGTGGCACCAAAATGTGGAAACTCAGCAAAAGCTGCTGGGGTGGGACACACACAGACACATGCACTGAGGATAAAACTCATAACTGCAACCACTAAATCATCTGGGATGAAAAAAAAGAGAACATGCACAGTGATATTCTAGATGTTTCACCTCCACACAACCTTTCAGCACAGCTAAAACTACACACACCTTTTTTTCTTGCAGTGTTTTTCTTTCAGATAAACGTCAGAGAGTGCACAGACTTCATTCTTTTCTCAAGAAAACAAAAGACTCACCAACTTTGTGTGTCTATTCTATTTAAAGTTATTGGCTGAATGTTGAAGAAACAAAGCTTTAGAATAATTCTTCTGCTTAGAGTAACTGTATGGTTTGTATGAACATGGGCAGAGCACACTTTAATGTGTTGGCCCCATGGACACCCCACACAACAGGCAGTATAAAAATGGATGTAGCTACCATAATGTCACCTGCTGGTGAGTGAAACTGTTGTGAAGCCTTGAATTTTTCAAAACTGGGCGTGACGAGCACGGGGTGAATCTGACTTTGAAACCTCGTGCTCAGTGGCTAACAAATTGTCAGTACAAAATAAACTTAATACTCTACTTAATATGTCCTGAAATGAGTCTTTTCACAAGCTCAGCAGCACAGGTGTCACCTGCTGGTGTCCATTAGAAAGAATGCATGTTTAAGGCACATCCTGAAACCTAGGAGGAGGAGATGTTGGGGGTATCGGGACTTAGATCCAGTAACTAATATCTTCTAGTATTACATTTAAAAGTAAATTTTATCATGAATTGGAAAATTATAACTTTTGCAATGCTTTCAGATTATTTTTTTAGTCATCTGAAGGTTAAAAAACATAAATATGAATCCTGATGGTGCACTTCCATCCATCCATTCATCATCAGTGTGTATGCATGCAGGAATAAATGTAAGACTGTATGTTTGACTGTGTGTCGATATGTTTGAACATGTACTGTTATTTTAAAGGTGCGGTTTTAGCTGTGTGTTTTAAAATGTGCTATACAAATTAAGTTATTGATATTGATTAACCCCTGAAATACACCGGGTGCCAGTGCAGTTTTTCATCTGCCCTTCACAGGGCTTCAAATCACAGTGGAAGTATTTCAGAAGTGGAGCATTTAGACTGCACGGGGACTTTTGTTTTGAAAATTGACCAGCTGTTCTCCATACAGGCCGGGTTAAAAGAACTGGGCCACAGTGGGTCTCATGGAATTGCAAGAACTGTCTTGAGCGTTTTTCTTTTTCAACTTTCATGCTGCTCTGAGAATATACAGGAGCTTCTGACCTCGTATGCCTACTTTTGACTCTGTGTGGATGTGTAGAGAAAATCCAAAATAAATGTTTTTTAAAGTCATTAAAGATGCATGCTGTACGATCATTCCACCCTGGAAAAAGAGCAGCTCAAAGAAATCATTAAAAGCCCCAAATTACTATGACATCCATAACCACAATGAGTGGAAACCTCTGACCACAACTGTAACCTGTGAGTTGTTAAAAAGTTGTTAAAAGAATCCAGCTGTTTTATCCACTGAAAACACTCCCACAACAGATACACCTGTGCATCAACAATTATAGCTCCTCCTGCAGCCTTCTTTCCACTCTCACCTCCAGATCTTCATCGTGGTTTACTGAAACTGATTTTCAGGTCACAGGAAGGACGGAAGGTAAAGTAGAGGAAGGGGGCAGAAAATTTGGAATTGCTTCATGCCTGAATTGGGATTTACTGCATAAATCAGACAGGATTGCTACACAGAGGCAAGCTGCTTCGCCCTGTTTCTAGTCTTACGTTAGACTAAACCGACTTGTCTCCCTGACTGCAGCTTCATATTTAGAGTACGGATATGGGAGCAGTATCACAGCTCTCATCTAAATCATTGCAAAGGAAGCAAATAAGCATCTCAGACTGAATTACTATTTTGTTAAGCCTCTGAAGCAGCATGTAGACCTTTTTGGGGTTATAACAGTCCACATGAAGCCGCATAAATTATTTATGTAAGTGCAGCATTAAAATAAAAAGCGGTTTTTGGAGAAGAGAAGAAAAGTTATTTCACCATGCAAAACTTATTTTTCCTTTTTTAAGTAGCGGTTCAGACATTTAAAACCATAGCTGGTTTGGAAGCTCTTGTAATTCTTCAGAGTCACTTCACACTGGCCAACGAAGACATTAAAAATAATCCTAGAGTCCCGAATTTCAGGATATCCCTCAGCCACCCCGTCCTTATCTGACATCTGGATTCATGCAGTTGTCCCTGTAAACAAACATCATCACCATCAGTCTTATCGCGTCGCTCTTCCTCTTCGTGTATCTGCCCTAATCTTCCCTTTCCTCGGATCCTCTCCTCTAATCAGCCACCTATTGTGTTAAAGAAAACACAAACAGATGCGAGGTTTACCTGGAAACAGATACAGACAAGGAAATGGAGGAAGAGCCTGAGAAAAAGTCAGACTTGTTGAGATAAAATATGTTTACATAATAGGCAACTGCCAATTTAGCTGAAAGAAGGAGGCAGGCAGGGAGATGCAGGCAAGCATGCAGACTGTGCAAAAACAAGTTCAGCAATTGTAGGATTTTGACTACAAATAATTTTCTCAAGTTCGCAAAATAAAATGACAGATACTGCAAACATCTATGGGGTGGAGAAACTTTTCTCATATTCAAAAACCACATTTTAAAATTTTAACCAAGCCACCAAGAACCAAACTTTTCCACAGATACTAAATATGCTCCTTTAATCAAGAGGAAAGCTGGAATGATTGGAGTGGATGACAGATACCTGTATTTGGATGCTAATTAAGTGTGTTAACATCTATATCCACAATTTTGTGTTTCCATGGAGAGTCCAGAAAACATGGTTCACTAACCGTAACAGTAATTCACTATGTAACCTTCAGATTCAAACAGTGTAAACCATTTAAAGATACTGATCCTGAAGCAACAACTGTTCCTTAGTTTGTAATAAAAGTGTATACACAGCAAAATTTCAGTTTCCTTCAATTTCTGTCATCTATAGGGGGTCACAAACTTGTTGAATCGTTGTGTTCTGGATGCCATTTTCATCATCCTACAAACAAAAAAACACTATCTCATGGCAGTTTGTGAAATACTCGAGATATTTAATCTACTGATATTTGTTTCCAGGCACAGATTTTCCATTGTTTTAATTTCCCTGAGCATAATTTTTCATCAGAGTGGTTTTGTGCTGTTCTCATTTCTGTCCAAGTGAATATTTAAATGGCCAAAAGTTGACATTTGGAGGCTGGAGCGGTTGTCGGTGGCACGAATCAAGTCGTTGCTCTTCCACTTATTCAGGTCAGGGTCTTGGGTTGGGCTGGAGCCTATCCCAGCTGCCATAGGTTGAAAGGCGGGGTACACACTGGACAGGTCGTCCTTCATGGCACTGTTGCTGCTGTTACTAATTATCATTAACAACTACTTGGTTCAATTTAGGCATAAGGCTACTCAGTGAGGCCTCAGCCTCAGCCTGAAATGTGTTGGTTTAAACTGTAAGGCACAAACTATGGGGGACTGTGGCCGTCTGCTAGTGACCAACGCAGTCGCACAAAGGTTTTTGGTGCAGTACCCTGTATTGTGACCAATATCACCTAGTGAAACGTTTTTCCCTAGCAGCCTGTGATTGCCAAGGGGATTGCTGACTGATCTCTTGGCCTGTGTGACTGAGGCCTTGGGCTTACAAAAAGATCTGGGACACAAGGGTTAGGGTTCTTCATAGCTCAGTCTTCTTGGAAGCCACGGTGACTCGTCCCCTCTGTAGAGTTGTTATAGCATACACGCTGCAGGCACAAAATATACATATAAGCCGTGCTGACTGTAATGAAAAAACGTGACACTTAATGTCCATAAACACAAACAAAATCTTGCTTTTTTGTGACTTTTTCACATGTAGATTTTTTAAATCCACTCTTATCTTTGTTGGTGCAATCCTTTTGTTAGCTAGCCTTAAAGAATTAATTGTTTACATTTAAAGAGAGTGTGTTATTTTTTGTGTTGATGCAATTATTTAATGTCTTAGCTAATAAAGCAAAAATTGATGGTTAACAGTGCCAAAGTTGGTGCGAGGACTAATAATGATAATAAAACACATTAAGCATGATCAAACTTCGAAGACATTCTGTTATGTTTTTTATATTTTTTCCAGTCGTCTTACTCAGTAATAACAGAGGCAAAGGAACTCCAGTATAGAGGCAGTAACTGAAGCAGCCAGTGTTGCACTGTAATCTTTGTGGATTGTGGAGGATTAACTCCACAGTCGGATGCTGGTCTGACAGACAAAGCTCCGCCATCATCAGCTGCCTGTTGCAGAAACAGGACACCAGCCGACGGCTTAGAGACCCAACAACAGACGAGTCCCGGAGATTTCCTTCATATTCGGCTCCCAACATGTCCCAACATGACCAGCTGTGCAGCTCATGCATTTTAGAGCCGGGTTACAGTGTACACCACCTGAGCCCCGTGCTGCTCCCGAGCAGTCTGTGACCATTTCTGCTAATGCGTTTTAGAGTGCGTAATAAGGTGCTCAAATGGCAAATTACAAACAACATACATATACTGTATGCGATGCATCTTTCCTTCCGCTCCACCCTGTAAAAAAAAAAACAGAAATCCCTACATTTAGAGGTGTAGAGATTTCAACCCTGAGGTGATTTCTGAAGTTTTCCATCTACATGAAAAAGCCAAAAACACCCTAAACACCCTACTTTACTCATGATGTTGCCCGACCAGCCCGATCTCATTCCAAAGGTGTCAAATAATCCTGCTTTACCCACGCTGGGGCCGTTTCATAGATACACACAATCTGTCCTTAGGCGCTGGTGTTGTGATGTGCTGGGGTCAGATTTAAATGCACTGAGTGAGCATCACCTTTCAGTGTGCATGGTTAGAATTGTGACAGGGGTAACCAAGTAATGAAAATCTAACCAGCAACAAGTGAAAATTTAAAAACATGACAGGACATTAACCACGACCCATTCAAACTCCATTATCTATCTTTTAAGGAGGAGCATTATCTCTCTTGTCTAAATATTGACACCACTGATGGGCTGCTTTTCCCCTGATAGTGCAGGTAAAACTTGTTTTTTCAGAGATGCTTCCCCAGTAGAAAGCCTTGCAGTCGTTATGGTTGTGACTAAAAGAGCACCGACCTTAGCTTTTTCTCTCTGCAAGCTACTATTTAAAAACAAATAAAGAGCTCAGTGTGCCTGCTACGTGTTGCTTCTGCTTCTGTGTTTAATATTACGCTGTCTAAATTAGTTTTTGGATTCTTCTAATTATGCTTATAGATCAGACCATGACTGACTAGCCGTACAGTTAAGGTGCATATCTTATAACTGACACCTTTGTGTTCGGTTCCTGACATTATGGACCTTTAAAAGGTGGCATCTCCCTTTTACTCTTCCTTATTTCCTGTCTGTAATTTCATTGATGCAGTAAAATAATAATAAAGATTAAAAAAATAGTTTATTCCTCAAACATCTATAGTGAGAGTAGGGAGCAGGTGGAAGAGGGCCTGGAGAGGTGGAGGTATGCACTGGAGAGAAGAGAAATGAAAGAATACATGTGTGTAAATGAGAGGGAGACAGATGGAAAGGTGAACATGCAAGGGGCAGATATAGTGAAGGTAGATGAGTTTAAATACCTGTATGTTAATAAATATATATATAAATATATATATATATATATATATATATATATATATATATATATATATATATATATATATATATATATATATATATATATATATATATATATATATGACTTTGTCTGCCTCATTGTCACCACTACTACCTGCAATATGTGAAATTTAATTTAAGTGACTTTAACCTTTTATCCTCATCTTTTCTCTTCATGCAGCACTATATTGAGCTACAAAAATGACATCAAAGTGGTTCCCACTGGTTTATAAAGTGAGGCTTGCAGTTCTTGATGCAGTGTCAGTATGTGGTGACTTGGGAACGTGAAGTTTGTTAGAGTTGGAAGTGTCCAAAAGTCAGCTTCCCAGCTGTGCTCCCTGGAAAAAGTTGTAAGCACAGATTTCTTTATCTTCTCTTTAACACAAGGCTGATGTTTCCACATTTATCCAGTGGAGAGTTGCTCAAAGCTGCATAATTGCCAGCGTTTGAAAGTGTCAGAACAGCTTGAATCAAACCCAAGGCCAAAACACAGGACGAAGACACATCTGCATATCTATGGCTGCATTCCAGGAAACATCAGTCCAACTGTTTTAATCACAAAATAAACCCCAGTTTTATCTTGCGCACGTGTGCAACAGTCAAGAACAGAGCATCAAGGGGTAAACTGAAGCCCATTCAAAGTAATTTTTCTGCTCAGTTTGTGGGAGGTTAAAAGGAAAATCACAGATCTGTATCAGGGTGGAACTCAACGGCAGACTCTTGAGTGTGTTGGTGTATGTTTGTTTGTGTTTATTTCGGATCCTGTCCTTATCGAAGTGGACGATCTCAAGCCAAGATACCAACCGAACGGAGGGGAAGAGTTCACTGTAAATGACCCACATTCAGCATTCATAGAGGCTGCACAGAGCAGTGGCACAGTGATCTTCCTGTCAGCAAAATGAGAAACACAGATATGCTGTTAACCGACCAAGCTCAGATTAAAACAACTGACAGAGAAAGTGGGAAAAAGAAATGTAAACAGAATGAATTTAGCCAAACCCTAAAGTGAAACAGTGAATGAGAGTTTATATTCCTTCATCTATTTTGATAAAATGTCTGACTGAAGGTTATTATTTTAACCTGAGTGCAGCTGATGTCTGTGTAGGAAGGAGGGATGGTGAGAAGGAAGGAGAAAGATTTTGTTGGCAAAGTCAGAACTTCTTATCGTGCCAATAAATCTCCTTTGATTGAATTAAACGTGTGTGTGTGTGTGTGTGTGTGTGTGTGTGTGTGCAGTTTGACTGGCGACTCTCAGATCTCATATTGTGCTGCTGCTGCTGAAACACAGCTTCTTTCAAATGTCTCGGTTTAGACCAACTGCTTCTCCTTATCATGTTAGATTTTAAGTAATTTAATTCAGTATTCAGCTCAAAAATATTATTTATTTATGAAAGCACATTTCCCTGTAATTGAGCCAATACTTTTACAGCTGCCGGCAGTATGGAAGTACTTGCTATAATATGAGCTGGATTAATGTGCACGTAGTGGGGTTCGCTACTGGGACTTTAACATGTATGGAAGGACTTCATACCATCAGAAAGTGGATGTATTTTTTCCGCTACAGCATAATTATACAGTTAACAGACGCAGACTGTATAAAAAAGATGGATGTAGCCATGTGCAACTATGTTATTTATCAGATAGTTCCATTAAAAATGTACCAGAAAGCACAAACGTAGTCAAAAGGTCCCGTTTAGTGACCAATTAATTGGATAAATGATGGCACTAATGGTAAACTCAGAACACTGGGGAAAAAATATGTGCCATATTTATTGCATTCAATAAAATTATATCTAAATTTGAATACCACATGCAGAATAACAACACCAGAAACTCCTCCTTGGAAAAAAGCCATATTTTATAACTTGATTTAGAACGTCTTCCATGTGTGAAGGAGAAGTAAAGCTTCTGTAAAGTAGGCCTTTTTTAAAAATCCTGTATAAAATCTAATGGAGGGAATAAATTATATCACTCTTTAAACCACACAAGCCTGGCCTGGTTTTGGAGCCAAGAAGCAAAAGTGTAGCAGTTTATAGTTTCTTCCCTTCGTGTCCCACGTTAACCATCCACATGTATCACCACTGTGTCGTCCTGATCCTCCAGCTGTAGTGTAATCTACACGCCTGCAGTGTTTGAGTTGAAGCCTGCCCCCCTCCTCTTGCTGTGTGTCAGTGATTATGCGATACACCGAGGCAGCCTGTGATCCTCAGGCAGCATTCCTCCGTTCTTTGATCACAGGACTCTGAGTGTTTTGTCTGTCAGGATGAAAAACTGTGTCTGCAAGGGAAAACACACACACACATAGAGGATGCATGGGACACAAAGAAATCCCTCAAAAATATACTCTATCTGCTCATATCTATATGTTCTATGGACATAATGCATGAAGTGTGCCTTACGCTAAAGCTTTTTTACACTTGTGGATCAGGTTCACAGTCCCTGAGGCAACAATGTGTTTGGTTGGCTGTTTAACACCTTGTGACAACAAAGCAAAAGCATCCACATGCGTGTTTTAGGACCAGGAGGGCCCCACAGTGTGCCACGTTACCGTAAATTCTCCCATGCCTGTGTCCCTAAGCTGTGACTCTTCTTCCATGCTTACCTGGCTCAATTATTTCCTGCATTTGATCAGCGTGAGTACTCCCAGACCACAGTTAAAAATCATTCTTTAGGTTATTGAAGTGGCCTTTTGACTCACTGCAGACCTGAGCTACTTTTCTATCTGCATTTGGGATTTTTCTCATCAACTTTTGCCAAAATGTTCAATCAGATTCACAAAGCCATTAAATTGTTAGCTTGCCCCTTTATTGTTGTGGATTTGTTGCTCTCATGTATCTGTTTTTTGCTGTCATCCCTTCTGTTTCTTTCCTGTCTACCTGCTGCTCCTGTTTAAAGCACAGCGTAAAAGCTGCTGTGATGTCACCCTGTGTGAAGCCTTGTGCTGAGAATTTTCTTGTTGCTTTGATGCCGGACATGATGATGAATGTGAGGAAACCACACACACTCTCTGGCTAAAGCGTTCACAAATAACTAGCCACTGAGCACACACTGGACATTCCTCCTTTCTGCTTCTAAAAATGACCATAATTAAGAAGATGAACTTCATGTATCATTTAGCATGACCCAAAACCAGCGACAGAGTCCATAAATTTACCACAAAAGTTGGAGCTGAAGGTTCATTTTTGCAGTGTTTTTGCAACCAGAGGAGTCACCCCCTGCTGTCCATTAAAACGAATGAAAGAAAAAAGGACTTGTGCATTGGAAGCTGTGTCTATTTTTATACTGTCTGGTTTTTAAAAAAAAAAAGTCTGAAACCATTGTTCTCAGACACAAAAGGGTGGAATTTAAGTGTCTCCATTATATTGTTGATAAATTAAATTTTAAAGTAGATTTTTTTAAACATAATTTCAGATGATGTTAATAAAAATCTCGTATTTCCCCTGAAGAAGCCTTTTGTAAAACTATTATAAGAATTTAAATAAATGTATCCAGCTAAAAAATATGAGGCTTTTGTATCAGTGCTGCCTTTTTAACCTTGGGAATTTAAGGCGGAGTCGCAGGTCTTTGATCTAAAGGTGGTTCGCACCTTTCACAGAAGCGAATTTAGCTAACGGTCAGGTGATGTTCTCTAGTTTTACAGCACACACACCCACCACCCCGTGAACTCCGGCTGCCTTCAAATTAAAAAACGGCCACGCACCCCTCACCTGTGCAACAAAAAAACACCAAAAAACAATCACTCCCCATTTACGCACACCTGGATGCTTGTCCAAATAGCCGTTACTTGCACAGGGTGACAAAATCGTTACTGAATGAGATCATGGGAATTTTTAACACCCTCTCTCCTCATTTGTCTGCATCTTTTGCTGCCTTGGTTTTCCTAATACAACACCCTCCTCACAATTTGACTTTTCACCTTCATCTACCCTCCAGTGCCCTGACTTCTAGCCTGTATACCAACCACCTCACACTCTCTGAAG
Organism: Pterophyllum scalare; assembly: GCA_024447675.2. Taxonomy (NCBI): domain Eukaryota; kingdom Metazoa; phylum Chordata; class Actinopteri; order Cichliformes; family Cichlidae; genus Pterophyllum; species Pterophyllum scalare. The sequence goes on from JAMQGT020014295.1 coordinate 60,438, forward strand.
CCAACATTAGCAATCAGTTTAAATGTGATAGAGCTATGTTGTTGTTTTTCAAGACCTCTCTTCTTCCTTAGGCTGCTGTGGCTATGCTTATATAGTATTCATCTTTCTGTACAATATAATTCATCCTGAAGTTTTAGACTATACTAAACCTTGTCTATTTATACCAGCCAGTGCAGTCAGTTCCTTTTAGAAATAGGTGTAACTTCTGGAGCAGTTGTGTCGCCTGCTGTTCTGAGTTTGCATTTGTGTAGCTCACAGCATTACCATTTACAAAGCAAAGCCTCATCTAGGCCGAGGGCATTGGGGGTAAAACTGCCAGTTTTCTCAGGGCTTGTAAAATTCCCACAAATTAAAATTCCGCTTTATTATGTGGCAGGTCCTGGAAGGCGTCCTGAGCTGCCTCCAAACAGCCGCTAACCTACACTTCCACAGTATTTTACAGTGCTGCTTACTGGCAAAAGTCACATTCTTATGGAATGCTTGCAATTAAAGTTGTTGATCAGTCTTTTTTTTAAATTGCTCTCTGATGTTAAAGTGCAGGAGTGCTGATTTAGATCACTGGGTTGAGCAGACAACCCACAGGCTGTAAGGCCAATTCAGAGACCTGTGTTCAAATCCACCCTGAGGCTGTTTACTGTGTGTCTTCCCTCTGGTCTATCTCCCAAGCTGTCCTATCAAAATAAAGGCTAAACCACCCAAAAATGTATATATTTTTTAAAGTGTATTGTTTTGTTGACCCATCCACCTGCTCCAACCTCCTCCCTAAAGCTTGGATAATATTCAGTTGCAGACACCATGAGTAGTTGTTCTCACAGCTCTAAATTTCAAGGGTTTTACTGAGGACACCCCCCAGCAATTTTTAAAACACATGGATTACGGCATAGCTATGGTGTGGATTTGACACAGAAGCCTAAATACGCAGTTACTCTTGAGTTATCTTTATGGCCCTGTAACATCATGTAACATCCTCTTTTCGGAAGCCACTTGAAGGTGTTGTCACTTCAGTGTAAATATGCTGTTTTAGGGTATAGCCTGCTTGCAGAAATAGTCAGTTTTTTACGGGAGGGCATTTTCCAAACATGATACCATCATCTGACTTTGGAGGCTGAACATTGCAGTTTAATTGTTGAGGGAGCAAGTCACAGCTCCTCTGTTGTACAAAGAAACTCCAGTGTTAATGTTTACCTGGACATTCAACTGCAGCAGTGTTTCTCAGTTTACTTTACAAAACACTCAAATGCAAAAGCCAAATGCAATGTTTTTAATATAAATGCAGTTATTACTGCTGCTTACTTTTGAGTTAATACAGAAACAGTATAGGCAAAATCACTGGAAAAGTACGTCAAATACCTGATCCCTGCCCAGTGCTGCAGGCTGTATGTTGGAAATGTTGAAGAACCAGACTGCACTGGAATGTTTGTAATGTGTAACTACGCCTGCAGAGCGGCAGATCATCCATCTCACCAAACCAACAGATAGTGCTCCTCCACCAAAACCTCTCTGCTTCTACATTTATCTTGTCCATGATTATATGGCTATAACATTTCGTTCATTTCATGCGTTAGGGCCACTTCACTCACACAACAAATTCAATTTCTCCTACATTTCCAGATATTCCCATGAATTTTTCATCTCTTATATGAACTAAGCATTAAATTGCTGAGAGTATGCATTTCTTTTCGCAGGGTTGAGTGGGGATTTAAGTAGAAGGCCACAAAGGAGTGCATAATCCTCTGACTTATCTAATAATTGGCTTGACCCAGTAGCCGAGGGTGTATTATGCATACTGGATAAAATGCTAAAATGCTCTAAGCAGCTGAATCCCCAGTCTGACTCCCAGTCTATTTAAAAAATAAAAAAATAAAAATACAAAATATTATCAACATATCTGGAAATGTAAAAATGACCAGTTACCACTGATATTGAAAAATGTTTTCTGATTGAAGCTGATTTGAGTCCTGGAGAAAATTTTTCGGCTTGTGTGTGTGTGTTTTTTTTTTTGGTTTCAGTTTGAGTGCTGTGCTCATTTTGGTGCTATGGGAAAGCTTTAATCTTTTATTCTTTCCACACAGTTACGGTGTAGTGACTGTATGTTAGGCAGGAGCTGTCCCCACTGCTGGAATGTCTGTAATGCGTTACCAGACTGGCTCCAGGCCAAAGTGACTGGACAGCAGATTAACACCAGTGACCACACACACACACACACACACACACACACACACACACACACACACACACACAGAGCTCTGTGAATGTGTTTATCCTGGGTGTGGCTCTCAGCCCAGCTATAATGTAGAAACTCTGGTCTGGCCACCTGAAATTTGACATCCCAACGAGCACCAGAGGTCTGTGGATGTTGTTTTTGTGTTTATGGAGCCACTTAATTGTATTATATTTAGCTTTTTGCATAGTTAGATTGTATTTTGTGTTATTTTTACTCTTTATTAATATTTTAAACTTTTTTTCTATTGAAATTATATATTTTACCTTAGCAAGCTATTTTGTTTTGGCATAGGTTTTATTTTATTGAGTTATTCTTTTTTATAATTTACAGGAATTTCTCAACTTTTGGGATAAATAAACTCCATCTTATCTTAAGTCTTGTTAGGTAGCCCTTAGCCTTTAAAAAAATGTATCCACGCAGGCCTTGAGACCAGTCTCCAAACACCTGGCAACCACTGGTTTGCCTGTGGTTTGCAGTGAAGATGCCAACTTGTCTGCAAACACTTGACAACTACTTGCCAAGCAGCAGTGAAATGGGATAACATTTGCTTTTAAATAAAGGTTTCACCTTTTGAAAAGTGCTGATTGCAACAATCACTTTGAAGCTGAATCTCTTCTGTTTCCTGTTTGTCTTACACTTTTTTAAGTCTCACCACTACTGCACGGTGATGGAGTTGGCAGGTGTTTGCAGACAAGTCAGCATCTTCCATGCAAATTATGGGTGGCAGCAATCTGTTAGTGACCAAAGCAATCACAAGGACATTTTTGGTGCCGTACCCTCTTTGCAGTTGATTTCGCCCAGTGATAACTAGCAACCACTCACCAACTGGTTGCAGAATATACATTTTCCCTAATAACCAGAGGTTGCCAAGGGTTGCTGACTGGTCTCTACATCTATATGACTGAAGCCTAAATTTTGTTTAAACAAACAAACAAAAACAACATGAAATCATTTACAGATGGTGGAAAAATGTCTGAAAAATGAATGCATCACAAAATGTAACTGGTTTTGTTTTTATTTACAACATTTAATTGACTTTTTATTTTACAGCCAAAATAACATCCACTCCAGGTATTAGACTAGGCCCAGCAAACATTATGAGTCAGCTATCTATCAGCATACTGTAACCTGATGGTCTTTTCTTAAAATCTAGTCATGCTTGAAAATATTTCCAAAATGAGATGTGGCAACGTCTGCGACATAACATCGGTGATAAGCAGAACAAGTTTGGTCTGTTTGAATCCTCTGGTTGTTTGCAGAAGTGTTGAGGAGGAAGTGTCCTTTCGCCTTTCAACCAAATTTAGACATTTTTCCAGGCATGTTTTCAACAATCTGCAAAGATGTATTTTCCTTTGGATATCATATGTGTTCTGAAGCGACAAGAAAGGACTTGGATACTTGGTATCAATCTTAGAAGGTTTCTCTGCATATTATTGTGCATTTATTGACATATCTGACTACTTATGGTGATAACACACCTGCTCTGTGAAAGTAAATCACTGAATCATTGTATGAGGGGAGAAAAGAAATAAGAGAATTACATGTAACAACAATCCTTGGTGGTTTTTAATCCCTAAACCTCTAGTCCAGGATGCTGTTGTGAATTATGGCTCAGCTAGAGGAAAATACAAAGCCTTTCTGATTTGATTCATAAAGGATTAGAGCGCAAGTTGATCCAAAGTGTGTTGTTCTTTATTTACGCTCCCTCTGAATGACACTGGTCGGTGCATTGAACTAAGGGGCAGCGAGGTGGCATATCTGCTTATCTGTGTGTGTGTGTGTTTTGGATGATCTCTATAGAATTTTAAAGGTATTTTTGGTTTGGCTGCCCCAGCTGTGCCATATTTATTTTTGGTCTCTTCTCTAACCCTGCTGGTTTTAAATGAGAGCCTGTATGTCTAAAAATCTCCCAGCTGTCCACTGGTTTTTCCCATGTTTGAGCGGGTTAGGCTTGATTTAGTGATGTACCATAGATTTCAGCCTGATGCTGAACCTGCTTTGCTGATGTTTTTCAGCTTTGTTAGCTGGGTGGGCTACAAACATACAGCATGAAGCTAAAAATCTTTAACTCGGCATGCTGCAGGGAGGTAGCCGAAAACAGAAGGTACTTAGACCATTAATTGCCCCACTGCTCAGTAATAGTTTCCAGTTGTGGGATGATAAAAACAGCTTTAACACCACCCACTCAAAAGATGAGTGAAACTCAATCCATTTTACAACCAGGCAAGGTTTCCTCTGAACTGAGAGTAATGTATAACATGATTTTACTGCGTTTCAGGCTCTCTGCCATGTTTTATGATGCTGAATAACGACAGCATGCAGACTATAGCTTCATTTCTGGTGATACACGTTTAATTTAAAGCACACAGCAAAAAAATAGTTTTTAGAAAAAATAGCAGTACGTCAATATTACGTGCAGGTTTTGATAATACAATAAGTTTTGATAATACATGTGGACATGCAGAATTTGCAGGAAAGGGGCAAGACTTCTAGTATCCTTCTGGTTTGTTGTTATTTGTGTTCTAAGTTCTTTTGTTCAGTCATGTTTGAGTAGGCTGTGGCTGTGTGCAAGTACACCACTCACTATCGTGTGATGACTATTCAGTGTATTGCATCCATTTTCTTCTGCTTATCCAATTCAGGGCCATGGGGATGTGTGATAACTATCCCCAGAGGCTACATACACACTGCATCAATGCAGCCTGCAACAGCTGCACCTGTCCCATTCTGCACCATTAATTCCTCCTATGCATTTCTTGCTACTGGTGGTCAAAGAGAGAGAAACTCCACTGCCAGCACAAGTGTCAGTGCTGGCTGTGGAGTCGGCCAGTTGCATAGGCTACAACGTAGACTCTTCATACATTCAGCACAGAAACATTCAAGGTTCCCTCAGGATGAATCTTTCTCACTTCTCTAAGACAAAATTTTGTACCCAAGATATATCAAAGGTCAAGCCAACATTTAGGATCCCTCACTACTTCTTCTTTTGATGTAAGGTGAATGCTCTTTTAACAGCACATTTGTGGCAGTTGGACCTACAATTTATCATGCACTGCTTACCTTACCTCCCTCCCTCATCAGATAGCTCTAACTCCAGCAAACAGCTTTTCTGACTTGGACTTCTTTTGAAACCATGTTTCTCTAAGAAGGGATTTTTAGTTTCCAAGTTCTTCCTTCGGCACACACTGTACCATGCTGGCAACAGACTGCTCTTTCTGATATTTGACACGCTCAGGCTGAGGCCTGCTAACATCCCTGGTTTAGATAAAGCCACAAGACCGGCAGCTTTCTTTATGCTGACAGTTTTTTCTCTTTCTTTCAGTGGCGGCTCATTTGCAAACAGTGATCTCTTTCCCCCTTTGTTGTGTCACAGGCTCATAATTCCTACCATCCAACAGCACTGGGGTTCCCTTTGACAGAAGGTTTTTAATGGATTGTTTAGGGGAAATGGCTGCATACAAATACTTATACAGTAAACTGACAATTTTATAGGTTTTTGTGCTCTTGTATATTGCAATCCCACTTAGGAAAACACAATTTAAGAGTTACTGGTCTAAACTGCAATGCACTGAAACTTCTGCTGCACAGTTGGATGAATTACAGTCAAATTTTTTGGACCTGCTTCAGGAGCCAACCTTCAAAACAAATTGAACACAATACCTTTTATTACTTTTATTTTTCAGTGACATTTCAGTCCTCTTTTCTTGCAAAAGGTTGAATGCCTGGCTCCATTTCTGCACCAAAAACCAAGTCTTATGGTAACACCAAGCCACACCCACGGAGCCTTCTCATTTGGGTTTGGCTGATCTTATTCTGAGCCTCCCATTGTCCGGGACAAACATTTGCCTGATCCCAAATCACGTCTCAGATAAACAGATTTATGGACTTGATATATACATACTGCAGTTATTAGTAGAGATAACACTAAAGCAGCTTAGTTTTAACTCTGGTGTCTTTTAGATTCTGCCTTACATGTGTTTTAAGGAGGTGGGAATGGGAGTACTTGCAATGGAAAACTTAACAGACGTTGAACTGGGTATAAAAGCTGCCAGAAAGCCTCTTTGTGCCTAAGGCCTTATTTAGAGTGAATTAGAGGACGAGCAGAAAGGACAAATGTTGTTTTAACTGGAATACCTAGGCTTTGCATTTCTAGAACATTCATAGCAGATAAGGACTGAGAGATTGTCTCTGTGAATAATCAGATAAAAGTCTGTAAAGACTGGTTCCACCCAATAATGGCTGGCCTTTCCCTCTGTATTTAGCTGGTAGCTGGAGCATGAAACGCAAGCTTAAGAATTTAATTTGTTACCTGTTGATTGAGGTAAGACCGACACGTTTTCTTTATTTATTGTGTGTGTTTGAGAAGATTAATGCGGAAAGGAACATTTTAAAGCTCCAGCTGCAGCTCACTGCTCCATAACTGACTGACCTCTGACCTTTTTTTGGGGGGGGCAACTTTATCCTTCCCTGTGATTTGTTTTTCAGACACTTTTCAGACACTTTAGCACGATTTCGCAATGACGGTCACCTCAGGTGAAATTCTCAGGAACAAATGAACAGGCTCTCTCTTTGCCTCCGGGTGTTTTGAATATCATCAGGAAATGCAGATGCTAAAAAAAAAGGAAGCTGGAGTCAGCTCTCTAAGCATTTCTAGAAATATGCAGCATCCTCTGACAGATTAACTGTTAACTTTTTTTTATGGGAATCCCATAAAAAAATTCTTGATTTTATACAAAAAAAATCGACATCTTGTATTTCGCATAAAATGTTTGGCATGTTACAGTATGTCAGGAAATTTTAAAAAAAGAAAGAAAAAGAAAAGCATTATAAAGTGTAAAACAAATACACAGTACCAGTCAAAAGAATCGGTGAGTGTGCCCAAACTTTTAACTGGGGTTGTACCTGTTCTCTAAATACAAGATTACTAGTTTTTCCACATTTTTTGATCACCAGCACCACTTAAAGTGAGCATCAGAGCGCTGATTCGCTAATCTGTTGTATTGGGCGGGGCTTTATTAACTATCAGGCAGGTGATTGGTTTGTTGGAGTTGTTTCACGCCTCACTGTAGCCTGGCTGTCACAGAGCGCTCATACATTTATCAGAGTAACTGGACAGCCGTCCAGTGAGTGTTGCGGGGTTTGTTGATTAACGCTTTCGAAACTGGTGAATTAGTAATAGTTGCTGACAGCTCTGCGTCGTAACAGCTACTAGCTGCGTTTTCTTTTTAAAAATGGAGAGGTTTGAATGAGTTTTTGCTTCTTTTTTTTTTTTTAACCATGCCGGTGGAGTAAAGCGAGGAGGAGAAGAGGAAGGGGAGCGGATTTGAAAGAGGAAATCATCCCTTACTGGGCGAACAGCGAAGCCTGCGGACAGAAACAGGGAGGTCTGGGCATTTACCGTGCCTGGAGTTTGTTTCGAGCTGATACCGGTTTAGTTTTGGGTGGGTTTTTAGATGTGGCCGGGTCTCAGTGGAGTTTTTCCCTCAAATGACGTGGAATAGCACGATGAGCAGTGGCTACAGTAGCTTGGAGGAAGACTCCGAAGAGTACTTTTTCACGGCCAGGACCTCTTTCTTCAAAAAGCCCTCCGGAAAAATCACAGAGAACAAGGTAAAGATGAAAAAATGCACACTTTCTTTCAACACGAACCTTCCTGTAAGCTGTTTTTGTTTATAGAGAAGTTGTTCTTTGGTGAGAGCAAGCTTAAAAGACCAGCTGTCTCCTTCAGATATGGGCGTCGCTCCGAATTACAACAAAAAAAATAAATCAAATCTACATTTCCCTTATTTCTAACAGATGCCCATTTGAAGTAGAAAATAAATAAACCGCTTTTTCAAGTCCCGAGCAGTCATACTTGAATTCGGCATACATGCAGAATAATTTTTTTAACCCTTTAAACTTTAACCATCACGTTTATATTTAATTCACCTGTTGTGTCCCGTTAGCGTCACCCAAAAGGTGAAGGAGCAGAACCACCTGCAAAGCTTGAAATTTAGTGGATTGTTCTCCATGCTGAATTAATTAGAGGAACAAGTTTATACCTTTATATTTTACCTTTGACATTAGCCCGGGCTATGAAGTGGAAAATATAAAATCAACAGAATTGTCAATGGGGTTTGGCAAGTGTCCAAGCAAGTTATAGCAATATTTCCATAACAACTACACATTAGTCGATTAATCCCGTTTTGACAGTTTGAGCAGCAGGTTTAACCTATATTTGATTTCACAATGAGTGTCCTGTGTTGGAGATTATATTATAGGGGGTCATTAAAATGAAGAGACATGCATTGTTTAATGGATTGTACCAATTTTACTCACTCCATACAACAGATTATTTCAGTAAAAAGACTTTTAAAATACATAAGTGTGGGATTGCAATCAGCATACTGCAGATTAGTGGTGTCAGATGAGACCACCATACCCCCAAGTGAAGTCTACTCCCTGCAGATTGTGAGAATTAGGGCTGGACTGAGCTCAGGATTGAAGTACAACCATAAACATTCGGCTTTATCATGTCTGGAACTTAATAAATAAATGAGGTCACTCTTCAGCTCTTTTACTGACAGCACTCCCCTAGTGTCTCACACACAGTATCACAGACAGTCCTGCAGACACATCTGGTTTGTTCCATACTCAGCATACTGTAACATAATGGAGCTATTCTTCTTCTCTGCCCACTTAAAGTGTGTGTGAGAGAGATGAGGAGCTTGCAGATTCTGCAGCAATGCATGACCCTTCACTTTTCCATTACAGGCCTTTAACACAAGTCCTCATTCCTCATGGAAGAGTGTGTGTGTGTGTGTGTGTGTGTGGAGAGGATGCACAATGTGGCCCACAGGGTGCTGTGAGAGAGTTTGTGACCTGTTGTGTCCTAAACTGGACCTGAAATGGGGCGCTGGCTGCTGTGTGGTGGCTTCCCACATGCCAACAGTAATTACAACTACAGAAGGGACATGTCCCCTGAAGGAAATGTGTGTGACCGCTGTATGAAATTACTGGTTGTGTATCAGAGAAATAGATGGTTATTGAGAGCTGGTGTGTATTTGTGTTCACCACTGAGCTGTATGGAGGTAGTAATTGATTACTTTAAATACTGGAGCCAGTTGCAGCTGAAGAATCTGGGGAATGTGCTCACTGAGGTAATGATGGCAGTATATGAAATTGGAGTAAAGTCAGTATACACAGGGGGAAGCCTTTTGTGTCTGAAGCAGGAAGTGGAGGTACTCAAACATCCATCCATTTTATCTTATCCTTTTCAGGGTCGTGGGGTAGGGGGTGGAGCCTATCCTAGCTATCATAGGCAGGGTACACCTTGGACAATTAAACTATGCTGGTAAATATACAGTTTGAGGTGTCAAAGTTAAGTTGGCTGCCACTCCCATCAAAGTTGTTGCCGCTCCCTGCAGGTCCTGCTCTACTAATGCATTCGTTTTGGGAATGATGCCTAAAGCAGGGATCATACTGTGCTGTGGAAACAGACACAGAAAGCTGCAGACACACAAGTGACAGAGTCTGCTGGGAGGGTGCATGTGTGATTGGTGCATTTTGTGCAATCGCCAAACACTGATGACAAGCTTCATTACAGCCAATTTTCATTACAACACATCTCAGGTCCTTCACTCCAAATTTTCTCCCACAAATGCCTTGGGGCTGACCTGGACAATCTTTTGAATGCTGTGCTTTTGCCTCAAGAAGTGCATGCCTTACTTCCGTCATGAAGGCCGTTTTTGGTTCTAGGTTGTCATTGTAGACCCAGCTTGAATCACTAGTGGTGATTCTTGGCATCCTTACTTTCATTACATTTCTTGTCTGAAATGATGCACAGATATTGCTCTAATCAAGCCTAATCTGCTTTCTAAGCTTGAGAAATGTTGTTTAATGTGTAAAATTAGTTTTTCTTTCCTTTTTCCTTCTAAAAATGTGCTGTATAGCTGCTGAAATGAATGGTGCCTTCATGTGTGTTTGTATGAATTAGAAAAAAAGGAGGTCAGTTTGTGAATGCAGCTCTATCTGCGGCTCCACCGCCAAACGGGATACCTACAGTAACAGTGCAAACAGTAGCAGCACTACACAGTCTGGCCATTTATAATTATTAATCAAGAGTGGCTCCCATTAGGGAGAAGGCATTCTTCATTGGTGGTACGAGGAAAAGTTGAAGTTTAATAAGCTCGAGTATAAACAGAGAGGAGGAGGACAAAGAGAGCGATGGACCGATTCTTGACGGTCAAACAGAGAAATGAGATGTAACAGTCAGGCCAGAGGAGGCTTTATCTCTACACCCACGCACCCACACACACATCCACCTTTTCAGTGTGTGAATGGTGTTTCTGTCAGGGAAAATGTCACACTGACCAGTGGTTCTGTGTGTCTCATGCAAAAACACACAAGGCTAATCCCACCCCAGCCCCCAGGATGCTCACACTGGACAGCTAAAGCAGCTCATCTTTAATTCAAATCATCCTCTCAGACTGTAGGCTCACTGTGTGGTGGTTTCCAGCATTTTTCAGACTCTTCCAATGTTCAGAATTAGTTTGATTATGAGCTGCAGTCCAGTGTTTTATTCATGTAGTGTTTGTTTTGGAAAAGCTTTACATCACTGCAGGAAAATCCATAGATTCATCGAGCTTTATGTCCTTTAGGACTGTGCAGCTGCAAAAAAACATGAAGAAAGTGTCCCAGTTATTTTTGGCCGAATGTGAGTGAATCCCCATGCCCATTCTTTAATCCAGTTATCTAAATGACAGACTTGATTCTGTTAGGCTGTCACATTTACAGGTCTACTGGAGAGTTTGCTTACGGCATGTTTGGGTTCTTTTCTGGAGGGTACAGATCATCTAATACAGTTTGCTCTGACAGTGGAAGCGTTGTGCTTCTGTAATAGATGGATGTCATTAGTTGGGTCTTCACTTACGTTTTCAACTGGGCATGAATAAGTTATTATCCTGTGGGGGTCAGGTATCAATAGCCACTCCCACATTTTTTAAGACCTGGGGGGTAATTCAGTGGTATGACCTCTGACTAGATCAGCTGGTCCCAAACTGAAAAAAGCTGTGGCCCAAACTGATATCTATCTGAAAATCTTCTGTAGATCACTGAAATTTTAAAAACATAAGGAAGGAAGCCGGTGCTGTTTTTTTTTTTTTTTTTTTTAACCACCTTAAATAAATTGTGTAATAAATATATAATATTTAGATTTTTGTTTCTCTACATGAAATGAATGCACAACAAGCTAACCTAATTATTTTTATGTATAAAATGTAAACAAAACAGGAACCTATTGTGCTTTACCTTATTTTCTGTCATCCATGCATACTGGTACAATAGGTTAAACATGGCCAAAGTTTCAAATAATGAGCAAGTAATGCTAAATGATCAGGTTCAGACAAGTTTTTATGCTCTTCTTAACTTACACTTGGATCTATATGATGTCACTGAGATCGGGTTATCCTTGTATGGTCATGAGGACAGAAGCCCCACCTACCTCCTAAGGCTGTTCAGTTATGGCAAAAATCATCTCAGTTATTTTGTTTAGTATTCTCTTGATTTTTTAATCACACCTTTTTTGAAACGTGTCTTGTAACTGAATATTTCTTTAATCTTTAAATATGGAAATGCGAAGCCAGTATTATAATACGATCAGCCCTAACTACCTGCTGTTCAAACCTTCTGTTTATGAGGGACAGCCAATCAGAAACTTGGCTTAAAGGGGGAGAAGCTGAAAACAGCTTCTTTGATGGGGGGATGACCTGAGGGGCTGCACTAAGGCTCAGTATGAGATACAGAGGGATTATTTTGAACTCTCAAAGCTACACTAGTTAACTAATGCTAATGAGAATAATAAATAGATCACCTTTAAAAGTGGACTAAAACAATATGATTTTTCTTGTTAATGTTTCTTCATTTAAATCCATTTTTGTCTGTTTTGATATTGTTTAATTTATTCAAGATTCCTACTGAGCAATTTAGACTAAGCTCAGCTTCTTGCGTAATAAAGAAAAAGAGCTTTTGTGTTTCCTAAATGTTTCAGTTAGAGTAAAGTTATTAAAACAAAAAGGGATGATCTATACCTTAAAGCATTTTCTCATCGCTGCACCACCCCTGAAGGCTGAATTCCCAGCATCTAAATCATCAGCACTACATGACAGCTGCAGTGTCGGCCCTGTCTCAGACTCATGAGAGGAACTTCTTTGTGTCAGTCAGAAGGAGGAAGTTGTAATTGCTCAGCTCGTGCTGATAAATATGCTGCTGTTAATGGAGGTAAAGACAAAAGTGCTTTCAGCAGTATGAACTACATCCAGCCTGTATCAGCGTGTTTGTCTGTCAGCTGAATTAAAGAGGTCTGACATGACTTTGTACTGTGATAATAGTATTTGTTTGTGGATCCTCCCCCTACTGTTGATCCCCTGCTGATAGATTTATGGTCCAGTATATTTTACCTGACCGCACCCTGTAACCCTCTCCAGGTGTGCTGTTTTTCCTTGACCTGGGTTCATTTATCTTATTTTAAGGTATTGTAACAATTGCTTCATGTGTCTGTGGTGCTTGATTTCTTTATCATTACCTTTTAATCAGATGTATTTTTATTGGAATTTCTTTAGGAATCCCAGTACCCACTAACGTAAGGTCGTTGTCTGCTATTGAGCTTAGATTTTAACCATCTTATCACATATCTGAGGGTAAGTATCTCGTGGTTTTTCTCTCCAAGGGGACCTGATAGACTGGCTGTTATAGAGGTAGACAGATAAGGATTTTATCTTTCCTGTTCTTTCGCTCACTTATTTGCGGGGAACTGCTTTCAAGTGCCCAACCCAGATTGCAAACTATTCCCACATTATTTTGCAGACATTTTATATTGTTTTACCTGCAAACTGAACTTCCTTTGCTCCTCCATTAGAGAACATTTCTTGTTTTTGTTATGTCTAATAGCAGGGGTTCCTAACGTTTTTACCTCACCAGGCCAAATAAAACTCATTTTTGATTGGACAAAGACCCAAGATCCCAGATAGGGTGCAGATGTCTAGTTTCTCTTTCAGACTACTTGAACAGCTACATGCAGAAAGGTTATTCGAAGCCGCTGTCACACATTTCATCCCTGAACTTTCGCAGAACTGCTAGCAAATGTCCAACAGAGTCAAGTTTAGTCAAAATCAAATGGTCTTTAGCTGGTCTGCTTCTTAGTACAGATGTCAGATTGTGCAGATTTCCACCAGTTTGAGAATAATGCAGGTAATATCCAGGTGTCCTCTACCCAGGGGAACTTTCACTAAAACCAAAGAGTATTTCCAGTGGAGACATCGTCTGAAACAAAGTGAAGTGGAGAAAGGGCAACTTTGAACAATCCCCAACCTTCTTCTCTGTTTAAAAATGGATATTTTATCTTAATTAAGCCCCAAACCATTTGCCTACTCCAGCTTTAGCATACTGATATTTAAATACGACCATGCCAGAAATGTAGCTTCCGTTTTCCTTTGTTTGGATTTTCACAGTCAGTTAATTTGCCTTTGGGGAGCAAAGTCATTCCTTTGAAATTGTTTGTTTACTCTGAAACCTGAGTTTACGACCAATGGCATGCCATCCAGAAAAAGCTGACATTTGTGGTTAGTCAGCTGGACAGAACAGTAAGGAAGTGACTATATCATAGTCTTACTTCTCTTTTAGTGTAAAAACACAGAATGATTTGCACTGAGTTCAGTCTAAAGGCTTCTCCCTGGAGTGTGTAACATGTTTATTATTTAATAATAAACGTGTATACAGAGTGAGTGAATTCCTGCTGCAGATGGCCAACATTAGCTTATTTCTATTTAAGAAAAACAAAACAAAAAAAAATCACTTTTGTTTCAATCCGATGTGGTCTTTCCTGGCCACGTGAATCCAATCCATCCTTTCTCTCATCCCCCCTCTCTAGATTTCCTTCCTCCGTCTGTCCAACATGTTCTCGCCTCCTCATCCCTCCAACCATTCTCCCTTCCTCTGTCATTGTTGTATGTCACTGTCCTGTTCTGAGCTGTATATCCTGTTCTGTCTTGAACAAGGCCACCCACGTTTTGTTGGAGTTTAGTAAGTGTAGCCATACTGCAGATTTAGTCTGTGACCTGTCCTGTTTGTCCTCTTTGTTGCAGTCTTTCTCTATGTTGGCTTAAAATGGTGTTCCAGGATTGTTTTCATTGGCACTGCCATCTTATCCACCTCTCAGCAAAGGTTTGGTTTCATGCCACATCATAAATAATTTTAATGTCATGCTGTCATTCTACCATCAGCAGATCCTCCTTCCTTTTTTCTGCTGCTATCACATTTGGTTTTAAAGCCATGCCACAATCCAGGCAGATTGTGCTCCTGTTGTTTTATGTAGTACCGGCCCCCAGTTTCAGCTTTCTAGTAGCTTCTTGTCCAATATCATGACCATTAAATCCTGCAGACTTTAGTCTGAATTAGAGCTGGCTTGTCCTTGGCCATGTTTGAAACTTGCCAAAGACTATTAGGCCACATCCACTGATGCAGATTAAACTCATGGTTAGTGTTTCCCACACAAACTTTACTTTGGCTTGCTGCCTGATGATATATATGTATATATATAAAAGGCTTTGCCAACTGTTTTGCAACTCATTCTGCTTTTTGCCATTTTTCAAAAAAATTCTTTTTTCATCTCTTCAAAAGAATGGCACAACCAGTTTACTAGTAAGCAGTACTTTCACTCTTATTTTGGAAAATTTAGTCAGTGTTAACGATCAGTTTTCTTCATAAAGTCCTTCATCTGTTGTTGGGAAAACAGACAATTACACTTAAGGTGACACACCCTTAATTATACGAAGACTAATCGTGCTATGAAAAACAAAAAACAAGGATTTCCAAGTGCCTTTCTTCAGTCTGTGATTATAACTTCCTCAGTTGGCACAGTGAGAGGCCTCAGGTTGGTCATCTGGCAGCTCAGACATCATGTGATTGACTGTGTGCGCACTGCAGTTGTGTTTAAAGTCCTGCCAGTTAACCTTTAATGTGTTTAGACTCACAACACTGCCATGCCATCTGTAAACACAGGAGGTGGCGTTAACAGATCTTCTCCTTTCAGTTTTGTATTTGGTGTCAATGAAGACGCTGCTGCTTTCAGGCACTTTGATTAACCAGGTGCTGAAAGTTGGTTCTAAACTACAAAATGTGTTTCTGTCTCAGTGAACTAAAGCTTTGGGGTAAATGAAGACTCAGCCTGCCAAGAAGAATATCATCACTTTGACTTTTATTTTACTTTTCAAGGTTGCTTCTGAGTTCAGACTTTTTTTTTTTTTTTAATTTGCTACTTTGACAACAATAAAAATTACAACAAGGAGTTCCAGTGAAGAAAGTACATCAAGTAGTAGTAGTAGAAGTTTTGCACGGTGAACCTTTAATATAATACAGTTGCAGGGTATGAAGTACCTCAAGTAGTAGATGGACTGCAATAAAACTTTGTACAGACACAGTTCTGTTCACTAGAGGACCGATCTATGTAACATTCACGATCCCCTGATTTTGTCTTTCAAGGCTACTATCATGGAAATATTCATGGTTTTGAATGCAGTGTTTCAACAGC